>JAPQRN010000007.1:6810576-6838647 GCA_037367275.1 Coranthus polyacanthus
TGTACTGGTTTAGCAAGGAAACTGTTCTGGAGATGAACAGGAAGAGTGGAGACTGTCAAACATGGGAGAAATGGTTGGTGCAGCTCTATCAAGTTGGAGATAAAGCTACACCAACCTTTATTCGAACAAAAGGCTTTTTTTCCTCAAAAGGAGAAGATATTAGAGCTTCTCTGCTGAGCTACCATGAGTAGGATAACTAACAAAGTTTTTAGCTACCAGAAAATGTAAAAATACACTCCCTCCTCTTACACGTCTCTCTTCTCAGACCTAAGCACAGACTGAATTTAAAGATAGACGACCACTGGTGCAGCTATGGAGAAGTGAAGACAAAATATCTTGAGGGGAGCTGTCATGTTTCTTCTGTGACGAGCCACGGAGTCTAAGGCTGTGGTCAGACTACACAATATTTTTGTCTGCTACGATGCCCAGTGTGTCAGATTAGGGAACCGTAGAGTCATAAACTCATCGCATGTCATGGATGAGTGACATGTCAGATTACATGTTGTTTGCTCCCCGAGGACTGTTGCCATCTTTCACGATGTGCGTGACATAATTAAGAAGTACTACCAACTGACTATAGAAAAACAGTATGTAAATATATAACATATAATGCTCTGAGTGAATTTAAATTCAGTCACGCAGGGTATATGTCTGCAGCTTTTATAAGAATAAGTGAGTTTATTTTCATTAAGGTTGGTGGCACAGCAGATATTCAGACAGACAAAACTGTGCATGAACAGAAGCAGAGAGAGATCCAAACATACTGAGGAGTGAAATCTCACCTGAGGGTCACGGATAATGAAATCTGGATAATAATTCTTGATGATTTTCAGCCAGCTGGGGATTTTGCTTGGGTCCTACACAAAGAAACACACAAACACACAAAGGATTAATTTTGAATGTTATTACAGCAGCTCAATATTCCAGGTACGCCTCTAAGTGGATCCTCTCTGACCTTGCTGATTTTGATGACATCCAGCTCTTTCTGGAGTCGGGCCAACATGGCATCATCGTAGCCTCCGGAGCACTTGGTGACAGTGCACCATTTCTTGGAGTCTGGGTCGTAACAGCCCATTAGAAAGCTGGACATAATGCCCCCTGGTGGGTGGAAGAACACATTAGAGGGCATTAGCAGGGACATTTGACCCCTTTATGGAACAAAGTACATGACCTGGACGTCCCTTTTTTCCATTTGTTATGCATCTGTTGTGTTTTATGCTCACAGTGGAGCCTCCACAGTGAGTACCACATCTGGTCTGGCTTTACCAATGACATCCTGTCCTTATTTACTTCCTCTCTCATAGAAAGTGATACTGTTCTGGCTTTATTTTATTCATATTTTATTACTTTGAAATTGAAATTACTACTATAGGTATGACTACCTCCTGAATTTGTCCCAATGTATATTGGGTGATTTATCGTTTCCTTCTTTTTTGTATTGGTGTTCCACCAGGCAAAAAATGTGTTTGTACATTTACAAGGTCTGTACGGGTTTCAAGAAGTTAAATTTAAGATTTTTTAAAACCATCATGAATGCAATTTAAGCCCTACTTCATGCTGGCAAAAAAGTATGAAGGATATGAAAGAAAATCAGAGTCTGTCTTTGGTTATGCTCCTAATGTGAACATTACTAGGTGATGGATGGTTGGACGACTTGACTATGACAGCATTTGTAATGCAGAGGAAAATGTAGAGGAAAGTTCTGGCTTTACAAACCGTTGGAGCCTTTTCCATAGAAGGCCCCAAGCACCACCAGGTCAGCTGTGTCTGCCATCGCACCTTCATTCAAATAGTCCTTCTTTACCTTCAGCCAGTGACGTTTCCCTGGTTCATAGGAGCCCTGAACACATACGCAACTGGATTATCATCTGGATTCAAACATTTAAAAAAATACAACGCATATTCTCATAAGTTTGTTCCCTTTTACAGATGATATAAGGAACAACGCTTTACCTTAATGTCTTTGAGCACCAGGCCTTCAAGTCCCTCTCTGATGACACGAGTTATCATATCCGCCAGGTCTGCTGCCCTCTGACACACACAAAGCATTACAGCAGGTTAACAGCTTTCTGTACGGAGCGGTAGCAGGTGTGAGCAGAAAGTTAAATTTAGAGCTGGACTTACAGTGACATGCTTCATCTCAGAGAACAGGATCCTGTTGGGGACCTCCACCATGTTGTCATGTAAGAACTTCCTACGTTCACAGAGAGGCCTGAAAGGCATGATGTCAACAGACACATGTCAGACAGTGTCTATAGCTACTCATGTTTACTAAAGCTGATAAACAGTATTTTAGCTGATCTAAAATACTGTGTTTTTATTAGTGCAAGTGGAATGAACAGAGATTTTTAGTACAGTGGGTGGAATGAAAACATTACCTTTCCATGAGACTCACACCATTGAAGTAGATGCAGTCAAAAACAAAAAGGCACACTTTGGCATCTTGGAAAGCTGCTTTCTGCAGAAAGAAGGATGCAGAAGGAAAACGTGCCAACAGTTGTCAACTGTGATACTGGAAATAAACAATATATATATATTTTTTATAACCACTAAAGGTTCAGTGCACAATACTCTTTTGGCGTCACTGGGCAAATACACAGCACAACACAACAGCATAATTACATTTCAGCATATTGTAATTCAAGTAGCCTGAGAGGAAACAAGACTTCTGCACCTCCTCTGGACTCTGTTTATAGGCTGTACAAAGTCTACAATGTGATACATGATTTTAAGAAGATGCTTGCTAGTCAGATGTGTTTTCAGAGAGGTGCAGGGGTAAAATATGTGATTGACAGCTTTAGTTACTGATCACTCTTAATATTCTGTCATATGCAACTGCTCTACTCCATGGTTCATCATAGAAGTAACATGGCAGTTCCCATAACAGTGATAATTTGGCCTCACGATGATGTTGGTGTCTCAGCACCGTCCAGTTTATCTATCTATGTTTATATTTAGGCTTGTTATATGGACAGAGAGGGAAGAGCTGCAGAAGGGAGGAGTGTATTTTCAAATTCTGGTGTTTTTTTTCACAGATTTCCATCTCCTGCAGCTTTAAGCCTTCTGCTTTTTTTTTTTTTTTATTTTCACCTACAATCACTATTGTAAGGCTGAAAGGAAGAACCTCATGCTCTATGGATAGGAGACACTTTTTGAAAATAACAGAGTTTTGAAATACCCCATCACGAAGCCAGAGTGAAAGGTTAAGTGAAAGCTCCAGCAAAAATGAAAACTTTTACTCTCACCTAATCACATTTTTTAATTAGGAGAGTCAATAATAGCCATATAACAATGAGTTAGTCAACACTGATATTAATGAACCTGTTCTAAAAAAATCTCTGCTGCAACTGTACCAAATTTGATACAACAGAAATGAAGCACAACAATCTGTCTTCATTTTAACCACTTGGAGAGGTTAAAGAGTGCACAGTGTGCCAAACAGCTTTTCTACATCCTGACAGGTAATCTAACTATAAAATCTCATGATTCCCATTGGCTCTGAGTAAACTAAACTACTGTATAATGACATGTCAGGTTAGTCTGGGTAGCTAGTCCAATATGTCTAGCAGAGTGCACCAAATGCCATGGGTTACTCATTGGCTGCTTTCTGTGGCTCACACAAATTTTGTTGGGAGGAAATAAAAGATTTAAGGATTGAATGTCTAAATTGTTAAAAGGCTCAAAACAAGTTGCTCAAACAAGTGTTTATAAACATGAATGAAGCTGAAATCCAGCAAACCACTGACCAAATCAAAAAAGACACTGGAAAAATTGAATTTCCTCCATAAGGTTGGAAAAAAACTTCTGTTATATTTTTCTTTAAATTAGATGCTTCACAGCAGAACCACTTTGCTCATGTTAAAAAAAAAGTTCTATTATGATTAAAACTTCTGTCTCGTGTCAGTATATGATGATGTCGTGTCAGCTGCTTATGATGAAAAGGCAGAACCAAAATTTGTAGTTTGTCTATGTGGCTGTATGTAATGTTTTATGAAGCTGTGTTGTTCATATTGTGATGTGGCATGGTTTGAAGATGAGACAGCAGAGTTTAATGGCACCAAACATGTTGCTGTGGCATGAAGGAAAACTTGCATGACATGCTCGAGCATGTTTTACACGTTTTGTTTACATACTCTGACGTGTTGATTGTCTCACCTTGTGTACTCCTAAGGTCCCAAAGGGCAGCGGTTTACTGGTGTTTGTGTCAATCAGGAGGACTTCAGCATCCAGTATCATACTGTGGCCACCAGGGAACGCCTGAGGGATGTACTCTTTGAAATGAGCCACCTGGACCCGCAACACACACAGTTTGTGTACTGATGTAACAAGTATTTGAAACAAAAGTTTAAAAAAATACATACTTGGCTAAAAAACTGAAAAGGAATGACTGACAAGACCAAAACAACACATTTTTCATCCCTATTGCTGGTTAACTTCCAAAGAACACATGCTGTGCTCGCACCATGCGGTAGATGATCTGAAACGTTTTTGTACTGTTACAACTGTCAGAATAAAAGAGGACATAAAAAACATAAAAACATTCAGCAGATGAAAGCATGTAATCGACTATTTGACTGATGGTAGTGCAGGCAATTACACTTCTAAAAGGAAAACAATTGTGTTGCTTCTAAAAGTAATAGTTTGACATTTTAGTAAATGTGCTTATTTGCTTTCCTGCAGAGCATTAGATGAGAAGATTAACAACATGTCAGTCTGTTAAACATGATGCCAAGGCCATGAAATAGTTAGCTTAGCAATTCTGTACAGATACCAAAATGTCATGGTGTAGTTGTAGGAGTAGTAATGTCCTAGAGTCTCTGTTCATGACAGCAGCTTCAAAAAGTTAATGAGAAAAAGGGGCTTTCATCATAAAAATGGCCACAGAGACTGAACAGGAATAGCAGCATTAGGATGGGTTAAACATATAGAACAAACTCATACATGAAAGTCTGCAGGCTTTGCCAACTATGTGTCTTTTCTCCTGTGCACTAGTGGCTGGTGTTTATTGGATGGCCATTTCATACCAATTCACCTAGACCTCCCAGTTCATGTCATGAATGTTTGTGAAAAATATTAATGTGAAATCTTCTTTTAAGTTCACATGATCCTGAAGCGCTAGTCAAACTACTTTAATATTAGTTCTGAATTTTGAAGTTTTGCTGTCTGAGCTAAATCTCATCATTAGTATGTTAATTCTAAGCCTCATCAATTGCTTATTTTTACCTGTACTTGATTTATGGTTTCCTACTGTCACAAGCTGATGACGTCAGAGATAAGTTCAGAACATTCTAAAATTGCAAAATAATATGGGTATTGAGCTAATAACTAAGATCAATATGTTGAATAAGATTACGGTATATTAATTATGGAATATACCAACCCATTATGGGCTTTAACATACAAATTTCCTAATGAAACCCAATGAAAAACACACTGTAGAAGTATCACACAGAGATAGAAAACCTTATGGTCAAAATAGTACAAAAGATGATGTAAATATTAACACTTTCCCATAAAAAAAAAAAAAAAAAAAAAAAAAAAAAAAAAAAAAAAAAAAAAAAAGTTTCAAGGAGATTCAAATAATCAATTTCAGGAAAATCTTTCAGCTCTGAAGCCTAAAGATCTGTGGCAGCCAGTTTTTTTTTAATGCAGGCCAAATAACTTCAAGATATAACTGAACTATATTAATACTGCATAAATTCGGTTGCCGGAAAGTGAAAACTAGCAGAGATATTACTTTTTGAAAATTAAAAATTCATCCTTCAGGTAACAAATTATTCATGTTCCTTTATTTGTTTTGAGCAACTACTTACATGAATACATTTTGCAAATTATCCTTAGGGTTTCTTGGATGTTCAGTACAAATTTCAACCCAATATAGTGAAATATAAGCTTAGAATGAGGCTTAGAATACACAAACTAATGATGAAACTTAGCTTTGAGGCCTAATTTTCTATAATTCTTAGCCAAAAAAAGGATTTGGAGTAGACATGTAGGATTTTGCAAGGTCCCATGATTTAATCAAAGTTTTCAAGTGATTTTTCTCAACAACATCCATGACATGAACTGAGAGGGCCGAGGTAAGTTTTAAGGCCACTGGGAGGTACAGCAGCGACCTCTACTGGCTTGAAGGAGTTAAGAAAAACACTGGGGAGTGTTTACATTTCTCATGCTGAGAAACCCATCACTTTAGGAAATATCTCAATTTCAGCGGCTTAGGTAAGCGGCTTAATCCTGCAGAGGAAACTCCATTCTGACATGTACTGTCACACTGATGGCTGTATGTTCAGTGGCTGTGTGTACAGAGTATGTGTGATCACACTGACTTTGTGTGGTAGCACAGGTTTGAGGCTGCGGCTGAAGTAGCTAAAGCTGTCTCCATTCTTGTGGACCTGCACACGCTCTCCGTCATACTTGATCTCTGAATACATCCCATTGGGGCATTTCTTCATGGCATATTCGACGGATTTACATGCCTCTGCCTGAAACCACAAAAGAAAACAATATTTAACAAGCATCTTATTCATCTACAGAGCTACTTTTCATTTTCTGTTGTAGTGTGACAAAATATTTTTTAATCAAAGTTCACACAAAAGCTTCTTTTTAAGCTTCAAATCATATCCCTCAGTTTTTGAGTTTGTTCAGTTGCTCATGGAGAAAGCTTGCTCAGCTAAGTCACCACAGTGTAGTGATCTAAAGCAAAAGAGACTCGTATGACGACCCTGAGATCAGGGAAGTTGCAGATTGTGACCAACTAAATACTACTCGCCTCACTCTCCCTCACGGTGGATGCAAAAATTAAAAAGGCTCTCGTTAGAGTCATTGTTTGTTTTGTCCATCATAGGCTTTTTGCTTAAAAAGATAATAACTCTGGTCCACACCTGGTAGGTGACAGTAATCTGGATGCCACCTGCTATAAAATGGAACATAAGAGGATGGCGTATCTCCACAGCCCCAACAAAATCGAAAAGTGTTACTTGTTACTGATGTTAGGGAACCCCTTCAATTTTGAATGAGATCCAAGAAAAGGGCAGATGCTGGATCCCCCCCCTCCTCTTTTTCTAATAATGTACGATAGGCAGTTTAATTAAATTACAGGCCTGTGGGACATTGGCAGAGGTATGTGCTCTACGAACTATACTTCTAGTTCATTTTTATATTACTTCATAGTTTGCACTTGATTTTGTGCTATCATCATTAATATATTCAAACTTTACTTAGAGAGTATATTTCATCAAAAAGGATGCTATGCACACAAAAAATAATAAATATGACTAAAAGGGCAGATACAGTGAACAGAAACCTTGCTAAATAGTTACAGTGACTACATTATAATGCAGGTAGGGTAACATACATTAAATGTTTCTAGGTAGGGTTTAAGTTTCTCTTTAAAAGCTGTAAGAGAATTGCACATTAAGTGAACATAAACTGTGAGGAAGTCAGTGTATAGTCTGGGTGAGGTGTTCTCAGTAAAGCAGAGAGCCATAATGATAATGAAAGTCAGAGAGCAGCTGTTTTCCAGCTGAGGAAACCTGCCCTTACTCAGCATCATGCAGTCAGTTCCCTAGTGGACATATGTATGTGTTCGTGTTGTGTTGCCTTGCACACACTGAGTCGGAGCGCACCATTCTAACAATGGTACCAACAGGAAAGAAGAGGTTAATGGCAGAGGAAATTTAAGAGTGAAAACACTGCAGCCTGAGGGAACTGGACCGTGCCAGTCATTTGTAAACTAAACTGTTCTGTGGCTGCAGCAAACTTCTGTTTAGTTTTATCCTGTGTAATTAAAAAGTGTGCTTGGTAATGTGCAATTTAATGCTCTGCAGGTTTTTTGGAAAGCACACTAAATCAGGCTGGATTAATGCTGGACTCTTATTGTCGTGAGTGTTTACAGTTATCAGTCAGGTCCAGCTGCCTCTTTGGCTCTTTAGTGATAAAACATCACAAAAAATAGTTTCATATTTACTACATCTTGTGGAGGGAAGGACACTTCCATTTAGTCTAATGGTCCTCTCTTCTGGACCATACAGTCGTGGAATATAAGTGCTTTTTGTACTTGGACTTGGAATGCAGGACTTATTATTCCTATTTTACATGGTGGTAATAACAAAGTTACAAAGCGCTTCACAACTAAAAACATATAAAACATATATGATCCAGAGAGTTTTTAAGAGATATATACGTGTATATATACACACATATATTTTAAAAAAAAATCTTCAACATCCAATTTTTGAAAATCAGAAAAACAGATGCCAGACGGCTACAACAGTAGTATGGTATTGATACTTACAAATAGCAATACAAATGAAAGATCTGAGTACTTGCTCCACTACTGGGAGCATAGATGTAATGGAACAGGCTTCTTCTATTACATTATGCTTGATCAACATTGATCACCATCTTCTTTGGCGACTACATCTTCAACTTTAACAAAATAGTTGCTGAATGCGCAGGAGGTAAATATCACATAATGAATGGTCTAAATTAGCTGGAATGAACTTCTACACATTTTTTATGATATTACGACATGACATTATGTAGATTAGTCTTCATTTAAGTTCTGTCAAAACTGTTGATATTCACATAAGTGTCTTAAAGTCTTAAAGTGACCCTAGAGCAATTTATCATTCCATTTGTGAGTCAAAGTTCTCGAAAAGGAATGGTCAAAATCAACAGCACAGGTAGCTATATCCTCACCTTTGTATGACTCTCAATAACAACTGAACTGTAAAGAGCACCCTTTAATCTCCCTAAACAAGTATCTTTTGTTGAAGCACAGTCACTAATAAAGAAAAGGCTCACCTTCTGAACGAGGAAAATTAGTTTTATCTCAGCTTTCTTTTGTTTGAATACAACAAAATGAAAATCTACTCAGAGTAGCTTTAAAAAGTGATATAACAGTGTATTTGGCTTTAGGACAAAGACATCCCATTGAATTAATTTTATAATTCATAAGGTCATATCTTATTTCTAACCTATTTCTACAACCCGAGCAATTGAAGCAAAAATTACCGTCTTTTATTGGAAATCTATTTTTAATTTAGTTAGTTCATTCTCACAGATAACCCATATACCTTGCCCTGAAGCAAAAATGGAGTATTAGAGTATTGGCCTGCTGCTGGCTAGATAATACGCAGCGTAATGAATTAGCAATTAAATGACTGCATGAATTCTTCCTGACCCTGTTTACACAAAACTGCTTCATATTGTCTGAAACAAAGTTGTCACAGTTTTGAAAATTTCATTATTATTATTATGTTTTTATTTAGACTTAGAGCTTGGTTTTAGTTTTGACTGGTCACTCTCTCTTATTAAGGAACTCTCTTAGGACAAAGGAGACTTGTCTGAACCACAGTGATCTGAATCACTTATAGTAATGTATTAATATCACATAAGAGGTAAATCGGGGACTATGTTTGGGCAGTATGTAAACTTTTTATGGGTATATTCATATCCTTGTAGTTTGATGTTGCGTTACATAATCAATTTCTGAAAATGCTAATGTCTCGTCTCTCTTACTGCCTTAAGTTAAATGACATTAGTGGTTGATTCTCACCAGCATAGGCTGAACAGGGGTCATGAGCGAGGCCTCTATAGTGAGGAGCTTCCTGGGTCCTGAACCATTAGACGCCTCCTGTTGATTTTTCAACACCCGCTCAATGACATCACCCAGATTTCGCGAGGCCTTAAATGCGTCGTAAGCGTTTGGGTCCACAGCGTCCAACCTGCAGAACAGTTCAATATTAAAGATTCAAAGTGCTGACAGAATATAATGTCTATTAATTTCTGAACAGGTCAGAGAGACTTACACATGTTTTGCTCCAGCGTTCATCTTTAGGTCATGCTTTATAAGTCGAATGATGCATTTCAGGTCGTTACCGGTGCATCTGTGATGGAGAGAGAATTCACTTTGATGCAAATGCTGGAATATGACAAAGTTATCTGAAAGAGTTAAAAGCAGGAAGACTCTAAATCAGATTCCCATGTTCAAGACTAATATAACTTCAACGCCTGCATCCCCTATCCAAGTCACATGAAACAACAAGTGAAGTATTCTTTTGAGCACAGAATAATAATTGTCTCGTTTTACAGCTTGCAAGATGCAATTTAGAACAAATAAGCACAGTCACGCTCTTAGATAAAGGGAAGAATTTCAAATACTGCAGTCCAGATTGTGAGTTAGACAAGCCTGAGGCAGAAAATCTGAAAGGAAGGGAAAAACTGCACACAACAAACAACAAGTACCAACAATAAAAAAAGAGGAGGGGAAAGGGAAAAAAAAGTTGAAACTGTGAAAAGAGCTGCAGAATTTAACCTCTATGTGCACAGCTGTACAATGAACAATGCGCCATCCAAGAGTCACCCACATGTCCCGTCTTAAAATGAAGGGAGTTTTTCTCTTAAATTCGGCCGCACGTCTGGTTATTGTTCTCTTGAACTGCTTTTAATGATTTGTGTTTCTTTCACACTTTTTTATCTTTGTGTATTTATATTTATATTAAGGTATTTTACCTAGTTACAAGTTAAACTGCTTCCTTTACAGATTAAAAAAACAGCCTCCATGAACTATGCTCCCGATGTGATCTCCTACGCCAAGTCAGTTTCTCATTCCACGCCAGACGGTGAGGATGAAATGCATCAGAAGTGAACTGGAAAGCACACTGACACGCAAAATGTAAATGACTCTAAATCCAGGTCAAAAATCCCAAATCCTAAAGTCAGGTTCAGTGAGGCTGAAATTGAACAGGATGAAAATCTTTCACCTGAGTTAAGAGACCATTTCAACTTCAAGTCCAAGAAAGGCGACAGCTTCAGTATGCAGTGTAAGCTTTGTTTTGAATAAAAATGTGGAGATATTCATTTAGGAAAACTCAAAAAGCATTCAACCTGTGCAACAGAAACACAAATGTATCAGTAGCAACAGCGAGCAGCTTTGCTGATGTTGGTTTACAGAGCATTCGTAGCAAATTGTTAATGTTATGTGTTTGCCTAAACCTGGTGGTCAACCAATTGTTAGTTCCCTTTTTTTATCTACTTAAGCTATGTCCATACCAGAGGCATTAACATTCAAACACAGTTAATGCTGCATTTATTTGATCTCAAATCTTTTTAAGTTACATTGTGTAAGACTATAAATTATGGGAATCAACATGTTAATGATGAGACCAAAAAACACGAGAATAAGAAGAAAGTAACCTTTAGTCAAACTAATTTTTAAATATGTTTTTTACTTTTGCATGGATTTTTACGAAAGTAAATTATACCATAGTAATATTACTTTTACTTGAGTAAAATAATTGAATACCCTTTACACTTAATACACTAATACATGTGCGCTACAATTATTAATGAACAGCTACAAAGAAATTGGTTTTAGTGCAACTGACTGCTCTAAATTCAAAGGATTAAGAATCGTTTAAAAAGAATCATTTCTATCTTATACACTGTCACTGATTTGGTTGCTTATATCTATGTAATTTTTAGTGCTTTATAACTTAATATTATAATAGCATTTTTGTTGTTGTTTTTGACAAATGAGTGCAGCTCTGCACTCTGTGGGTGTTGTGTAACACAGCCAGATGATAGTATTTCCAACAGTAATGGTTTGTGGTCACACATTGGCTCACCTCAGTCACCTCACTTAACTGTGTTGGTTTGGGTCAATAAGCAAGTTTAGTGCTTCATTCCTGCCACATGATCGCACTGCTTTTCAAAAGGTCTGGGAAAGGAATTTAATTTTACTGCACAACTAAGCTTTAGTATTTCATTGCCCAGCAGCAGTAATATGAAAATGATGATGAACTGCCTTCATTACTTTTTGGCAATGTCTTCCAGCTCGTTCTGCTGCTCATCCTCCTTAGTCAGCTGGGCGAGCCGGGTCAGGGATGCGTCTACTTCCTGGATGGTGAGGAGGCTCTTGGCAGACGGAGGAAATGATTTGCTCCCTTCAAAGAACATCCTCACTGTCTCAGACACGTCACCCTAAAAACACAGAGACATGTGTCTATTTGGATCATCTGTCATCACTTTCAAAAAAATAATGTTAAGACTATGAAACTGTGTTCAGACTGTAGGCAAATCAGATTGCTTCTCAAGTCAGACCTCAAATTAGATGTTTAGATTTATAATTATTAATGAAACTGCTTAAACAACTGCTAATATTTGCCAGACGCACTCTCCTGTCTCTTGTTACTTCTAAATTAAGTGCATCCGATAAAATACAAAATCTTCTTAAAAATCAATTGCTGGATGAATACCTGATTTTTTACTTACACTGTTTTTGTACTTTTGTACTAGAGTAACACTCACCATATACTTTTTTTTGTTATAAGTGATGTATGAGTAAGTTTTTAGTAATCGCACAGACATTAAAGACATAATGTGCTTAATTTAATGTGTAAGTAACATCTGGATTACAGACCTGCTCCAAATCGCGCACCATGTCATCCTGGTTGCATCTGAATATACGGCTGAAGAGTTTTACAATCTGCTTGTCATTCAGGTTGTAAACACTTTTCACAACACCCGGCAGAAGCAGTTTCACAGTTAGGAAGAGATCTCCATGGAACTTATCTAGGATGGAAAAGAGGCAAACTTCAAATCCAAGCCTTACATTTTGCCACATACTGTTGTGAAATCTAACTCAACCGAGTAACAGACATGTAACTGGTCAACATACACACCTCCACCTGATCCCTTCTTTAGGAACTTCTCTATAGTCTGTGTTTTGATGTTGTAGCTCGGGTTCTCTGCCACCATGGCACACAGCTTGCGGAATTCCCTCAAGAGGCAGTCTTTGTGGTTGGGGTCACTGAGATGGGTGGACAGGCTGCTGCCTTGGCTGGCTTTGGAAGGAGGTGTGGATGGTCCCGGGCTGCTGGAGGAGCTGCCAAGTTTAGCAGCTGACAACATAGTGAGGTGGAACAGTACAAATCATGAGTCTGATTTGGCAAGGGGAGAACTTCAACTTGGATTTATAACAGAACAAACTCATTTCATAAAGCTTTTACAAATACAAGTGTAAAACCCTAATTACACTACAGTGGTGGATTATAATTAATACTGTACTGTAATTAGGTACAATTTAGGGAGCCTTTACTTCAGTATTTGTATTTTATGCCATTTTACACTTCTACTCCACTACCTCTCAGATAGAAATATTGTACTTTTTACTGCACTTTTTGACACAGTTACTTGTTACTTTTTACGTTAAGAAATATATGATATACTTATTATGATATCATGCAGTTCTATACATTAAAAAGATAGGAAATTGATAGATAGGAAAAATTATTAATGAAGAATCTGAAAGCTGTGAGGTTTGTTTATATAATTCTCAGTGCGTAGTTGTCCCCTACTAAGATGTCAGTGTCTTTGGTAACAACTCACGCTATGCTTTGTGATGGAGATTTCCATAGATATCTATGGAACTAACCTACTTATCTACCCAGTAGTATACAAAGTATCTAAAATTGGCTCCACATTGATTAACTACAACGTTAAAATCCTCTTACATGTATAATATATTAATAATAATTAACATTTAATAACTATTTTTACTTTTGAGTACATTTTATTTTTTCACTAAAATAAATTAAAATTACAAAGAAGATGACTTTAGTTTTTGTCTTTGTCTATTTCTTTCACACTTAGGCCTAGTATTTTGGGTGAATATGAAATCCATCTTCCAAATTTTTAAGCTGTGCTGGTTTTACACCAGCAGATGGCAACACGTCGTGCATCTAAGTTGCCAATCCATCCAGCACAGAAGATTGCAACATCGGAGCATACATTTTCATTTTTTTCGTTATTTATACAAGGGTTTTCATTTTTCATAGGTTGAACTGTATTACTGATGTTTTTTTAATCTATATACTACCTGGAAACATGCATAATTCTATGTTAATTAAGGCCAATTATGGTCACATGTAAAGTGATTGCGCAGCCCAGACCAGACTATGCAGCTACCTACCTACCTGTGTCTACCTGTGTGATTATGCATTCAGCAGCTTTCTTTTTACAGTTCTAAAAAGTCTGTACATTAAGACAGATGCTAATAATATGAGTCAGTGGTTTCATGAGAATAATGAGAGGCACATACTTTCTACGGTAATCCTACTGACTGTCCTAAATGGTATGTTTATTTCAAGTGGCATTAAAAATCAATGAAGCTGGAAGCAAAATTACCAGTGAAGCCTGAGAACTTGCGTGGAGCGTTGACAGAAGGGTCAGCAGGAGGAGCCATGAGCTGGCCTGTGGTGTTTAACTTGGCCTGGACCTTCTTCTTAGGACTAGCATTGACTTTGGCCATCAGGTCTACAAGAGAAAGCAAACAAACAGTATAACATGTTAGAATATTTTGGTGTAAATGTGCCCAGCTTCCCCTTACCCTGGTTTAAAGGTTCATCATTTAAATCAACCAGAAGACTCCTATACAGCACTGTCAAGCTATTTTCCAATGTGATAATCAGCTGGCTTCATAAAGCTGTTAGCTGAGATTTCTTTATCCAGACATGGAGAACTTCTACAGGCAGAAGTTATTGCAGAGGGAATAAAATCTAATTTTGTGAGTTTTGACAAATACATCCTAGGTATTTCTTCTTTAAGTCTTGTCCTAATTAGAGCTTTTCACTGGCTTCCAATAGTCCTCTCAGGTACATCAGTTCAATCAGCTCAGTTTCCAGGATGCTGTAAATGTAAATTGCAAATGGAGCCACAAAGGGACAACTTCAAAATATATGAAAATTATTTGCTTGTCTGTTCATACAAGACCTCCAACAGCAGACTTCCTTCAAGCAGAGGTACAGAAATAATCTGTCTTCTTGTTCAAGAAGCCATATTTGTAGAGATTCAATTGTGGCACAAAGACATTTCTGCAAAACTGATCTCCACTTGCTTTGACATCACAAAGACATAGGCCACAATAACCTCAAGAGATCAAGGTGGCTGCAATTGTCCTCCAGCAACTGCAAGAGCTCAGTGCATAATGGGAAACATCTGGCTGTCCAAAAAAAACTCATGACTGGCTGACAGTTCTGATTGGTGCTGTCAGGGTGAATTCATAGAATAAATAAATGTTGTGTGGTTGTTAAAAATCTGTATTTGAAAAGTTCCAGATAAAGTAACTTTTGTTTAATTAAACTCCTGTAAATATAGCTGAGCCACACAGAATCTTTGGTTAATATAATATCACAGTTTACTGTTTGCTGAATTCACTCCAATTTGAAGAGCTGTTGACTGAATCTCTTCCACTTCTCTTGTGTGATTGTCAGAAGACCATCTGCTTCCTATTCTGTTTTAACTTCCAGTGTATTTTCTTTGTTATGTGGCTGCAAACTCAAATATAGTTATGAAATATAAAAAGGTCCACTGGCATGTACTGTTATTAATGTTTGGAACAGCTCAATTTTAAGTAACATTTTGTTTTTTAACTTCTTTATGATTTTCATCACATGACAGAGAGGTCTCCAACCTACTTCATCAAGTCAATGTGGACTTTATGTGGCCAATATCAGATTCCAGCATGAACTGGTCATGGTCCTGAACTGACCCACACATGGAAAAGAACACGAACAAAGTCGTCACACACACCATGCAAACAAAAGTAAATATAGATTTAAATGATGATAATGATTTTAATTAGGACTTTTTGTGGAGCAATAGCTGCTACTTCTGTACCACATGTTGTTCTAGAGTGGCATTAAAAAATAACATTTTAAAAAATAAAAAAATCAGACCTGTATCTGATTTAGGACCACATATGGAGGTGACCCAAATCAGAATTCAAAAGATCAGATTCTATGCAATGTATGCCATTTGCACTGTCATGGAAAAAACACACACACACATCTGAGTCACATATAAGCAGAAAAAAATGGATTTCAGACACTTTTGCCTGTAGCATGAATGTAATTTAAGTATTAATACATGCAGTTTGCATTAATGAAGCCATGGTTATTGATTGGATCAGTTTGTTTTTTCTCTGTACCACAACATCAGGTCAGTTTGACTTTGCAAATGTGTGACCACAGATAACATTATTGAGCTAAATAACCCTTTCATATCTACCTTCTCAGTGTGGTTAGCTATACCTACCTAGATTTCAATATTAAACAGTCAATTGTACAAAACAATACAGAAATGGCTATTTTCCTGTCATATAAGTCATACTGAAATATTGCTTTAGGGTAGTATATAACAAAAGGCATGTAGAGTGTGTACATATGTGCTGCACCTGAAACATGTTTATTGATGAGCTCCACGTCCTCATCCAGCAGTTCCTCCCAGCCAGCCAGTTCTGTGATGTCCTCAATCTTCTTTGTGGTGGCCCTGGCCCGCTCCAGCTTCTCAAATATACACTTCACATGATACCACTCCTTCATCTCCCCTGCAGACTCGCTAAAAGGGTTTGGCACGATCTTCCCTATGCGCACTATACCTTTCTGGATTTTGTCCTTGCATTTCTTACACCCAGCAGTTCCGCGCTTGGCGTATTCCACAAGAAACCTCTGTTCGGCCATGTCTAGCTCAATGGAGAAACACTGATGCAGTGGAAGTCGAAGGGAATCGTCTTGAAAAAAACTGTATTTATGAAACAATGAGAAGAACTGACGAGTGTCTCGGGAAAAATTAAATGCATGAACAGATGGAAGACGATGTTCAAAACATGAAGACACAGAAAAGGCTCTGTGTATGTTCCAGAGATGATGACACCTCAAAAATGGTCCAAGAGGCTGCAGGCACACAGTCTTGTGAGCTAATAAAATGAGTCGTCTCTGCATCCAGTTCCAACAGCGGGCAGGTTACAACTTGAAAAAAGCAAAATAAAAGGGACAAAAAAGAAATATAAATTATAATGAACAGCTTGAGCAAGAGCAAGGTTTGATTATTTTCAATAACTAATCACCACGTCACTGTGCACTGTCAGGTAGTCCATTGTTCATAACAATGGACAGCAATCAGTTCTAAAAACACACCCAGAAAGGGATTTACTAATTACCACTGAGAAGAGATCATAAATAAAAGGTGTGACCCTGCACTGGTTTGATGAGTAATTTTTAAATGTCAGTTCACTGACCTTTACAAACACTGACATGAACCATTTTACTATTTTGCTTCAAGCTTTAAGTACATTTTGCCTTTTAATTATTCAACTTAAGCAAGTTTTTGAATGAATATCTTTTGCTCGTAGTGTAGCTAGTATTCTCACAGTGTGATACTGGTACATTTACCTGAGTAAAGGATCTGAATACGTCTTCTACTACTGTAACCAAGACTTTGGCAAATGATGGTCCATTTACTAATAACAAAATACTTAATATAATCCAACCACAACCACAATTGACCACAGTACCAGTAAACAATGTGCACTGTCTGCATATCGACTGCACCGCACCACATTTCTAAAGCAATCTCAGATGTGTAAAACATAACAAAAGCTAGTCAAAGAGTTTAACATATCAGATCCATAAAGTGCTCGTTTGCCACCTAAACGCTGTAGTCAATGGTGTGAAGGCAGCATGTCCAGTTAAAGTACTTCATATATTCATACATTCCAGACGTTAACTATCGCTACACAACATGTTTGATGACACGAAGGCAGTTACTGAGCTAACTTTGCTAGCCAATTTAGTAGCTTTAGCTAGCCATAATGTTACTTACTGTGTCCTACACAAGAAGCTGTTTAAACTAGTTTTTTTGAATTACAAACTAAAAATGAAAAGTATAATCTAATATATGTGCATATATTTAGTTAATGTAGTAACCTCGTAGAAGATTAGATCAATAGGAAAGCCCAGTTTAAAGAGCTACTCATCCTCGTTGTTAGCCAACAGTTCAAAACGTCAGATACATTTCCATACTTCCGGCTCGGCTCTACAAAATAAAACACGTATTGTTGAAGAATCTGTATTAATAATACAGACGGTGGTGGAAAGTACGTTGACTCAAGTATTTTACTTAAGTAGGCTACAAATTTTGAGGAACTTCACTTGAGCATTTACATTTTTCATACATACTACTTCACTACATGTTAATATTATACTTTATATACCACTACATTTACAAATCCAGCTTTAATGCACTACTACTACTACTAATAATAATAATATTAGTAATCATAATAATAAGGTTTATTTGTATCACACCATTCATGCAAGAAATGTAGCTGAAAATGCTTTACAACAAGGAAATTACATGCACCAATTGTTTTTCAAACTCATGAGTTGCAGAACATAAAACAGGGATAAAATGCCATATAAAAATCAAGATGAAAATAGAATATGTAGAAGAACTTTTCACTTCTTTGCTTTTATGTTTTAATATTTTTGTGCTGTAGTACTATCCCCTTTTACTACTGATTAATGTCGCCGGGGGCCATTTTGCTTCATTTCGAAGGACACATTGCTCATTTCCGGAAATCTCTAATTAATTATCACGAACTTTACACATGCGTTTTCCTAAAGCACATACAACAGCATGGGCTGCAGTCGGTGGCTTCACAGTGAAGGCAAGTGTTCAAAACATAAAGCAGACTGTAGCTACTGCCACCTGGTGAAGTGGAGTGCTCAACATACAGAGAGCAGACTTTGGTTTTAAAACCAAATACTGTAGTTTGTAATTCTTTAATCTGAGGCAAGTGGACAAAAACAAATGTGTGTTAAGACAGATAAGCAATCAAAAATTTAAATCAATTGAGTTACTCATAAGAGGTTACTACAGGTCATAACTACTATATTGTGGCGTTCAGCGACTACAGGAAATAGTACTGCCTGTATGTAGGGAACACTATATTTAGTTTAAAATACCTTATGCTCAGCTGATACTTTCAGTCAATTGTTAGCCTTTCTGTTATACATACCATCATTAATTAGTTACATAAAAGTATACAGAAATATTCATTCTAATTTTCACTTTCCTTATTTTTAAATGGGCCTAGCTTAAACTTAGTTCAGTTTGTAGGCCCATATGTGAAAACCAGGAGAAACATGAAAATGTACGTTCGGAGCAAAGACTGTATGGTTAATACACGAAACAAACGCACGTAATATAATACTGGTTTCTCTAACCTTGGGAGATAATTGCATTTGCGACGGTACCTTAATGCAACAGCCTTCAACAATTTGTAAACACGCGAAAACTAGCCCGTCGCCTACGTAGATGCCGTACACGTTAACAACGGTCAAGACATGTACGGTAATTTTAGAGCGCACATCCTATGGGAATGAGGAGAGGGTGGCGCTACAACGCTGCTACTACGCAGTGCGGGATACGCTGAGGAGATGTCGGTAGGGAGGACCCAGTTACATTATTGACGTTCGTACAAACTGTGCGTTATATATGTTTCTCACCAGAGCAGCACTGGACAACAGAGCAAAGAATGGGAAGGAGGATCCGTGGTGTTTCTTACACTGAAAGCCTGGCTGTCTACACCGAACACCGACTCTTGCTTTTCAGTGGTATATTTAGCAGGCAGTAGCTTCGGGAACGGAAGCAAGCTAGCTAGCAGTACAGGCTAGCTTCGCAGCAAGTCTAGCTAACTAGCAAACCTGCCGCCTTATTGTGGCCCGAATCAAACCTGCCAGCTAGTATCCGTCGCATGCACAGAAAGAGAAAATGGTAAGAACAGCAAATTAATAGTTCAATCTAATTAATCTAGGCTGTTTGACAGTGATATACCTTGATTCTTAGAATGTCACAAGTCGTTTGCACGGGTTGTCAGTTGTTGTCACATCTCCAAACGAGGGCCAGGTAACGTTAGCTACAGCAGAGCTATACGGTTGACAATCTCTTGTCACCTGCCGTGGGCTCTTGGAAGAATACGTAACACTTAATTTCAAGATTTAGCATTTTAGTTTAACCGTAATCCCGATGACTCCATGTATAGTTTTCGTCATGTGTTGCGGCTACTTTGCTCTAGCATTTCGGTTTTTCACATCATTGTTTCCTGTGTCTGTTTTACTTAGAGTTTTTAATAATATCAATGTATCAAAACCATCCAATTCTGCAGTTTAAATAATTTTAACTACTTCATGTTTTCTATGGGTCCTAATTTAAAGTTTCAAACCCTGTCGGGATGGTAGTGACACTATCAGTCATTTTGAAGGAGACTCATTTCCTCATTTTAAAAAAATTACACAATATGGAAATTAACGATAACTTTCCTAGCATTATAATCTGTATTATATCAGATGCCAGTAATTAATTGAGAAGACATGAGTTAAGAGTTGGCTGTGATGGTTATTCCTTAGTGTTTTTTTCTTGGGGTCCCCACAGACACCAGTCAGTCAGCAGTTCTTGTATGTTAATGTTGGTAAGGTTAGTGTTAATGTCATGTAATATCAAATTTAAAGTAGGGCTGGACAATTAAACAAAATATTATCACAATATGGCTATGTGCCATATCCACATATTTTGATAAAGGTCAAACATGTCCCAACATACCCTTATAAATGAAGCATTATTCTCCAGACCCAAGGCAATCCAAATATTACCATTCCCACTAGAGTCGTGAATGTTATCACCATCACAACATCTGACAAAATAATTAGGTTTTATTGCATATAATTTAGCCATACCATAAGGCACGACTGAAAGATTCTGTCAGATATCGAGGGTCCATACAACTCTGTAATACCATCCATAACATAAATTCAGTTTAAAAGAAAAGTACATCTTTTGCATCCATAATGAAAACTTCTGTGAAACAAAGGACTGAAATGTCATGCTTAAGCAGATGGCCACAACTATCTTTTATAGTAAATGAAAAGTAAAGTGTAACCCATTCTTGTACATTAGGAGCAGTGGCCTGCTACCATGCAGCACCCAGGGACCAACTCGAGATCTAAGCCAGTAGCTTGGTCAAGGGCACTGGGAGGAGAATTAACCTAGCATGCATGTTTTTGATGGAGGGAAAACTGAAGCACCCACAGAATCGTCGTGTTACTCAATGAGCACACATTGAGCACACATTCAAATTAGTAATTTGGTTTACATTACGTATTAAAGTCTGATATATCATAGTCCCCTTAGCTTGTATTCTCTCATTTATTCCACAATTACTTCATGTTGTGTAACATTTATATCAGCCAGTATAACCATAAACACATTTTATGATTAGAAGTGCTTGAGACATGCCAGTTTGGAACCTTGCTGTAACCCTTTTGGGAATTTTTGGCTCTGACGGCTCCTGGTTTATTGGATAAATTAAATGAGTGGTTTTAAAATGCAGATGTGTTGACGTGTTCTGCTAAACAGTGGTGAAAGAAGTTTTCAGATCCTTTACTACAGTAAAAGTACAAATGGCACACTGTGATAATAGTCCACTACAACAAAAAATTCTGAAATCAAAACTAAAGATAGGACATTTTACAAACTTGTGTTTTAGCATTAGTCATTTGTATTAGCAGAATATTATGACATTTTTTGATTCATATTACTGCTGCATTAATGTTTATGTTGCATTTTACTGCAGGATGTGTAAGATGGAGCTCATTTTAACTACTTTATATACTACTGAGCATAGGTTCGTAGCATCACTGTCCTGAGAAACCACTTATCTCTAAAAAGTCAACTTTTCATAAGCTCAGAAAAACAGTCCTTTTCAGCTTTATGATAATGCATTTGTCCAGCTAATCAAAGTAATCCTTGATTTAAAATCACCACATTTGGAGATGAAAACTGTAATCTGAAAAGTAACTAAAGCTGTCAGACAAAAGTAGTGGAATAAAAAGTACCTGTCTGAGATACTAGAAATACTCAAGTAAAGTACAAGTACCTCAGAATTTATACTTAAGTACAGTATTTGACTGAAAGTGTTTTTTTTACATTTCTCCAGCACTACTGTCGAAAACATCCTGATAAACCAGTTAAACATGCAAAGTGAAGTTTTAGCAATTGTATAATAAGCAATTTTCACAGCACCAGATTTCTTTTCTTTCACCAGAGGATAAAACACTGCATCTGGTGCCATCACTTTCTTTTATAGTAAACCGGATTTACCAGCCTAGAGTCAGATTGTGAATTTTAAATTGGATGCCTCTGTGTCATATACAACTGTTGTTAGATAGGAGACTGTTGGCTTAATGCTGGCCCTTTATGTGTGTGTGTCCATATGTAGGTTTACTTGTTAAATCCTATAGAGAACCTGAGAGGCTACATTAACAACCGTCCACCACTGGTTATTTTCATGGTCAGCGTCAGTGCAGTGGCCATTGCCTTTCTGACCATCGGTTATTTCTTCAAGATCAAGGAGATCAAGTCTCCAGAGCTGACAGAGGTAAGGCACACCGACCTAGTTCTTTAAACATAAAATCAAATTAAATGCTCTTTTTTTCTCATTTAGAAAGTTTCCCACAAATGCCAGTCAAATGCAGTCACTGCTGATGCTAAATGTCAGTACATGACCTTTGTGGCCTGCTGTTTGCCAGAAGGAAGAACAGCTCTGGGAAAAAAAATAATGTGTCCACTGGTTTTGGGCATGTGTTTGAGAAACTGACAACATTTCTCCCAAATTCCAAATAAATCTATTTTCATTTAAAACATTCATTTATAGAAAACAACTGGTCAACATAACAAAAATGCAGTGTTTTCACACCTTAAATAATGCAAAGATAAGAAGATCATATTCATTTTTAAGCAACACAATACTTGGTGTGTTTGGTGGAATAACTCTGAATTTCAGTCACAGCTTTCATGTGTGTTGGCATGCTCTCCACTAGTCTTTCACAATGCTGTTGGCTGCTTTATGCCACTCCTGGAGCAAAACTACAAGCAGCTTGGCTTTGTTTGATGGCTTGTGACCATCCGTCCTTCCTCTTGATCATATTCCAGAGGTTTTCAAAGCGGTTCAGGTCTGCAGCTTGGTTTTTTACATTATTCTGTTATTCTTGAATTCATTCTGATGGCATATGGAGAATTTTTTTAGACTCAGCTAGTCAAGTCTGTTACATTTTTAATGTACTGTGAATCATTTGGTTGCCATCTGATACTTTTTAAAAACCATTCCAGCTGTAGCTTATGGCCAAATACATCAACTCCTTTCATAAACCTCATGCAGAAAATGCACCGTTTAGATACAATGGTTAGCAGCTGTTGAATAACAGGTCACATGATCAAGAATGAGAGCCATACATTGACCTCCTCGCCATCTGGCTTTGTCTTGCACATGGTAGATTATAATTGCAGACAACAACCAGCCAAATCAAAATCTGTGCTGGCAGTGTATATGTATTGTCATGACAGGGGGTGAATTCTTGCAAAGACGGCTTTGCATGTGGATCTGTGGACAGGAAGCATATGCCAATGAAGAAAAAGAATTGTGATTGTGAGTGATATACTCATGTTGGACAGGGAATAATATTTTAAATATTTGGTGCGTGGAGGTTATGCACATTTTCCTGAGAAAATCGAAAACCTGCTAATGTAAATTTTAGGCCTTAAAATTTTAATATTAATGTTAATTTTATAAGGTTGCTGTGAAGTTAACTTCAGTAATTCAGAAATGTAAATTGATCCCGTAACAAAATAACAAAATGAAACCAGACTGGAACCAGTAAGTACTAATGCAAACTGTGCAGCCCGGTGAGAATTTATGAGAGCCCACCTAGCTAGTGTGTCACGATGGGCTAACATTGCGTCTCCTGTCAGCAAAAAATATTGAAAAATTGAAATATATTATAGAAGTAGAAAGTTAAAATAGTTTCTCTTATTTATTTTAATTTATTGTTATTTTCTTGTGATATGAGTAAGTTTCACCTTTGCTGGCTTCAAAAAAGCTTGTTTAGGGTTTGGTTGAAGCATGCATACTATGTGCTATGTGAGATGTCAGAAAAATACAAAGCCACCAGCACACGCCTGCCATCACCCAATATTGTTCTGTATTCTCCAAAGTCCAGCCCCATCATGGCCCATTCAGTGCTTACAAGTTAAAGGTCCAGTGTGTAAGATTTAGGGGCATCTAATTGCAGAAATGAATATAGTATTCATAATAATGTTTTCATTAGTGTATAATCACCCAAAAATAAGAATCATTGTGTTTTCATGACTTTAGAATGAGCCATATTGTGCTGCCATGTTTGTGTAGCAGCTGAGAACAAACATCCGTCTTCTTTTTTTAATTTTATATTGAGTGGCATCGTGTTAAGTTGCATTACCATGAGTGTGGACCAGAGTTTTTTTTTTTCCCTTCACTAAAAAGGCCAGAATGGATAAAACAAACAGTGGCTCTAACAAGGTCTTTTTGCTTTTTTTGTGGCTGCAATCTGCAACTGCACCATTAGATGCCACTATAAATTACACCCTGAACCTCTACATCTGAAATGGAATTATAATGGTCTTAAAAAATCTTACAAAGTCTGACATTTAACTTATCGAAACCCTGTAAATGCTCGCTGAATCATTGAACACCTTCTCTCTTCTCAGGATTGGAACACCTTTCTTCTGCGCTTCAATGAGCTGGACTTTTGTGTGTCAGAGAATGAAACAATAAAGCATGGCCTGAATGAGTCGACCACACCAGAGAGCATGGTGGTGACCAGTGGTCAGGCTCGGTCCAGCACCCAGGCTCCCCTCCTGCTGGAGGATTCGGGTCCCATCAACATCTCAGTCCCCATCACACTCACGCTGGATCCCCAGCGCCCATTTGGGGGATACTCTCGCAATATCACCCACCTCTATGCCACGGTGCTTGGCCAGCAAGTTGGCTTAACTGGTTGGTTCCCTTTCTCATCGCTAGTTTTTATTTATGTGGTAGCCATTATTCAGAAAAAAAACAATTACTTATTTTTATCATCATCTTCTAAAGCAGTTATTATACTAGTAAGCTGTTTATTGTGTAAGTGCTTCTGTCATTGTGTTGCCGTTGGAAATTTGGGATTTAAATGTATGACACTCATCTTGAAGGTACGTAGTACCCATTGATGTAGTGCTGCTGGAATAACACTGTCACTTTTTTCACCAAGTGAGGAAATAGAACATTTGCAGTTTGCATAATCTAATTGAAATTTGTGAACATTTTTGTGACATTGTTTGATTAGTGATCACGATTTTGATTTGAGTCGACTTCTCAAGGAAAAAGCACAGATTACTAATTTTGAAATGTGTATATTTTCCAACTCAAATGTACAACTTAAACTAACATACTAACAAAAAATATGACTATACAATGACTTTCATTTTGCATGTTTTACACAGTACCTCTCTCCCCTCAGTCTCAGTGAATCCAAAACATCACCAGCTACAGAGATTGTTTTATTTTTTTTCCCATTGTTGCAATTCGATCTCCCAAATACTTCTAAATCTGGACTTTTTAAATTGCAGCCTTTAGCAATTATATAATTACACTTGCTGGCATTGCGATTACAATTGTGATTCACAAGCAATGGATCAACTGAGAACAGAGTATGACAATGAACAGAAACAACACACTGTGAGTAATTCTAGTAGAGAAGCCTGATATTACCTGTTAGCCATTATCAAAACCAAGCTCTGCTGATACCGATAGTTTTAAAACTAATTGGCTATCTCTAATACATACGTGCGCATTTGTACTTAAACAAATAGCTGTAGCAAAGAGTTAAAATAAATCTTTATCAGTACTGATAAAGATCTTACAAACCCAGTGAGACATCACTAAAACCCACTCAATGGTAATCCTACATGTCAAGTAAACCCCTCTGGGTAGCTGCGGTGTTCTTCCTAATGAATAAGTTTGTAATGTCTACATTATCGACCTGGAAATTCTCCCCTTTTGCGGGCAGGAGTTTGTCCTTTTTAAACAGGTTTTAACTTACCTCTGTGTGTGGTGACTCGAGTTGGACCAAACAGTGGTGGCGTTGTGTAACACTAAGGTGTTCCCTTACAGTCCTCCTATAGGTTTCAGATTTAAAGGTTTCACAAAGCAAAGGAAAGTGAAAAGTGAATCCCACTTGCTCTCAGCTTCTGAATACTTTGTGACTGCATCATGGTTACATTTGTGAACTTTAGTCTTCTGTGATGACCAGACAGTGGTTAAAAAGCATGCATATCTTTCTTGCCCTTTCACATCTGATGTACCTTGGCTTTACAGAGAAAATGTGTAGAAGGGTAAAAGTCTTAATGCAACATTGTTTCCCCATCTTTCTATCAAGCTTCCTGTTGTCTTCACTTTTGCCTTTACATGAGCTGAACGATAGGCTTCCCTTGATAAAAGTGATAAAAATCCAATGAACTTGAAATTTAAATGTAAAAATATTCAGTAATGATGCTCATACAAAACATAGCTATAATGAAGGCTATCCCTAAACCACTAAACAGGACATAATTGTTTAGTTTTTGGACATCTGTAGTTGGGTTTCAAGTCAGCAGCAGATGACTTTACCACAGTGAAAAAAGGAGAAATAAATTGTCACCTTGTAGATTATAGGCTGCCTGAAATGTGACCTTGTAACTTCTTGGGTTAAGACAGTTTAAAAATAGGCTCTTTTTTCTTCATTCCAACATTTTCAATAAAATATATAGTGTATTGCAAATCAGCAGTTTATAGCACAATATAGACTAAGTGTCAATACTGAACAAATTTTTGTAGGATGGCCACCTTTCTATTTAAAGTGAATGAAATATTCATTCATTCATTCATTTTCTGTAACCACTTAATCCTCGCCAGTTCATTGCAGGGCTGACATATAGGGGACGAACAACCATTCACTCTCACATGTGAGCGTGAATGGTTGTTTGTCCCCACATATGGGGTTCGTCCCCTTTATGTGATGAACTGGCGACATGTCCAGGGTGTACACCGCCTTCGCCCGATGTCAGCTGGGATAGGCCCCCCCGCGACCCTCCAGAGGATTAAGCAGTTACAGAAAATGATGAAATAAAAATTTTTGATAAAATTAAACTTAAAGATGCGATCAGATGAGCGATCAGAGCGATCTTGTATAGTGTTAACCAAAAACACAACTGTCACATTCTAGAGGGGCAGAGATGTGTTCAAATTGCTTTTGTCAAGTTTTCTTTAGACGCAGATTGGTGGACCTGCAGCTTGGTATGATGTCAAACACTGCTGCTCTGGCTCTCTTTGCTTTCCGGCAGTGGGAGTTGTATGCATACATCCTAGGCTCAGTTAATTGCCTCAGAGCTGGGAGGGACCAGTCTGTCACCCTTTAGGTTTGTTTTTGCTTGAAGACTAGTCTTGCAACCTTTAACCCAATGCCAACATAACAATTACAAGAATGTGGAGGTGCAAATCAGAGGCATAGAAATTGTGTTCATGGGTGGGTCTCTTTAAAATACAGGTCTTCTTAAAAACAAGGAACAAGCTCCTGTGTAATCATGTATATTTTCTAACTTTCTGTTATGCTCTTGTATGTTGCGTTTTTGTGCGTAGGCCGGGAAGCCCACGAAGAAATAAACATCACTTTTACCCTGCCTGTATCCTGGAACTCAGATGACTGTGTGCTGCATGGCCACTGCGAGCAGGTGGTGTTCAGCACTTGTATGACCATCACAGCGGCCAGCAATATCTTCCCAGTCACAGTGTGAGTTGGACTCCCTCCCTGACTCCCAGGGACACATGTTACACTGTATCTCTGCCTAGAGCTGGGTGACAAAATCAAATATTCAATGTTTTTCCCTCAGCACATTCACAGCATTTCTGAATATATTTACGATATTTATGACCGTTTGTACTGACACATATTTTTAAATGTCTGTTTTTCCAACATGTAGAGGTGTTTATTGTTCATTTTTGCTCCACTAGAACAACATTTTTAGAGAGGCACATAGCCACACAACACACCTCAATTTAATTGAAATATAATATTTGGATCTAGGGCTGTGTATTGGCACGAATTTAAAGATAAAGGGGTTGCAATATGATATATTGTGATATATTGTGAAACATAAGGCAAGGTGATATATTGCGATTTAAAAAGAATCCAATTCTAATACTTTGTTTAATTCTAACCATGATAGTAGAAAACACAGACCAGCATATTCATAAATACTGTAAGTAAAATGATTGATTAATACAGCTATTTATTTCATATTACATACATTAAAGGTTATTCATAAAAATACAAATGTGTATAT
>JAPQRN010000007.1:6844328-6861368 GCA_037367275.1 Coranthus polyacanthus
TTATAGGTCACATTAAAGGTGGAAAAAGTTGTGAAATTATTTATCTTGGTGTCATTTTTTTACATCACAAAAACCTGTGCAAGTTCAATGAGACCTGGCTCAAGAACAGCACTCTTAATGCTCAGTTGAAGCCTGTTGAAAATAATCAATTTGAAGGCCTTTGTACCTACTGAAAAGGGAAGGCTAAAGTTAGGTTATAATTAAGGCCATGAGAGTCACATGGGAAGTCAGAAAAACATAAAGCCACCATCCAACCTCCTGTCAGAACCCAATATTCTTCTGTATTCACATTAGGAGCATTGTATATCCTCTTCATATTCATTCAGAGCCTTAAATAGGTCTTAAATTGGATTCTTTAAAAAGTCTTTAAATGCCTTAAATGTAACTTGTTGAAACCTGCAGAAACTCTGGGGGAACATAACTTAGGTTAATCTTAAAAAACACTGTAGGATTTAAAAAAGAATTTCTTCTGCACCATCTAGTGGTAATATGAAAAATTGCAGATGGTGCATGGTGGTTCTTATCCACCCTCCTTTCTGTCAGCATGCTTTGATCTTGAACTGCTGCTGTCCATATTTCCTCATGTATGGTGTTTAATTGATTTATTATTGTGTTTTGAATGTGCAGCATTACTTAATTGTTTTACTGCATGCGATATTCAAGATCATGGGTCCATGGGTAACACTTAACCCCTTCATTTGTTTCCTTGCAGGTGGCATTGTCAGAGGGTTAAAAAGACATCACAAAGCTATAGCAGAACTTCAACATGTAACGTGGACAAACTCAAAGAAACAGAAGAAATGGAATAAACATACCAGTTGCCTAGTGAACCCTGGAAATACAACAAGGGGCGCAAAAGCTCTGTGAATGCATTACTCTTGCAATGTTGGGTTTCTCCAACCAAAGATATACAAGTGCCTGTATCTGTGGTGTAAATATTTGTAGGAACTCTGATATTCAGTGCAAATGTTTTTGTTTTTTTTCTTTTCGTTTTCTTCTGACTATTTTGCCTGCATCCCCTCGTGCCATGTCCGAACATGCAGTACACGAAAACAGAAGGTGTGATCCACGTAATTCTTGACCATTTTTGTACTCTCATTTCCCAAGCATAAGAAGCATAATGTCCTTTCACACCACAGAGAAGTGGCTTCCTTTAAACATTTTTGCAGCTTTTATCACAGATGTGAGTTTTTGCTGTAAATGTTAGGAAAGTGTTTTTTTTTTTTTTTTTTAATATACAGTATATATATATATCTCCCATGGTGACAAAGCACGATATTTAACCATGATATGCTTGAATACTCTGATTGGGATGTTTGCTTGAGGATGAGATGCTTGTAGTTACGACTAAATCTTCAGTTTGATCTTGTCATTGCAGCCTCAACAGGAAGTGGAATAAATACAGCGCTTATTTATGACCCAAAAAAGTAACTAATGAGGATTTGGACATTGTGTACAATCAATTCAAGTAGTTTTGTGCAATAATTTCATTGTACTAGAACTAGGGATGGGAATTGATAAGGTTTTATCGATAGCAATGCCGTAATCCATTCTGCTTATCGGATCTATTCACGGTTATTCCAATTTTTTTTTTAAAAATGGGAATAATACATGGCTTTCCTGGAAATGTAAGCCCATGTTTTGTATATAGATAATTTCAGTGTATTGCTGGTGTTTCCACTCTTACGTGAAATTATAACTTAACACATAACTAGGACCTGTCATCTTGTCATCTTTTGTCATGAAAGGAAGCCACGCTTTGCACCGTTTACTCTCCAACATGACTCCATCACATCATCATGTTTGTATGTTTTTTCAGTGCAAAAATGACCATTCCCTCTAAAATCTTGACTCATATCAAAATTGCAGTGTTTTCTTTTGCATATCGTTTGGGTTTGCCATCATTTTTTGCAATGCACAGTCAGAAAAACATGTCGGCGTTGATAAAAAAGCTTATGGAGGCATATGATTCCGATGGATCGGATGATGATGACCAGTTCTCGATTCCCACCCCTAATTAGATCTTTATAAATGCAACCATGAATCCCCTTGTGTCTGCAATGACGGCTAACATGGAGTAAAGTATTTGGATGATTGCACTGTGCACATTAATGCAGAAACAAAATACAACACAAAAAGAAAAAAGGAACAGTATGGCCCTTCTGTCTTATCAATATTGTTTACAGGTGAAGTAAGCAATTCTAATCCCATTATATTTTTTTGTCACATTCAGTGGATATCTCCTCACAGCACACTAGCTGTCTGTCGTGTGCTTCGACGCAGCCCTGACTCGATAAATTGGTTAAAAAAAAATGAAGCGGCTCAGGTAGATCCACCCAATACTTTTCCAGCAACATGCTGTATTTTCAATTAGAATTTTGGCGACAGCTTCTGAAGGAGCACTGAAGGGAAGGGTGAGTTTGATTGGGTCAAGTTCAGTTCAACTGTCTTTCTCTGGAATTGCTCACTCCACCTTTAAGGGTAGTTAAATAAGCTGCTCATCTTCATGTGGTTTCTGTCAAACCATTTGTCTTGAATAGATCTTTCTCACTTCAGTATTGTTTTCTGCCTTTTTTTTGTCCCTTTGTGGCTTTATCAGTCACCTGCCTTGTATCTTTAATTTGCAGCCAGTCCTCCTCCACTTTCCTTTTTACTTCTGTGATGTTCATTACATTTTCCACTACACCTGGATGGAGCAGAACATTCTCTTGCCTTACCTATGGTGGACTCACCTGCTTGAAAATAAGCTGAGATCTTTTTTCTCTCTTTTCATCTTATAACTTGTCGGCTCCTTCTTCTTCTTCTAAAACCATCTTTCTTTCTCTTAGTTTCTTCCATTATGACAAACCTGTGGTTTGAACTCAAAACTTGTGATCTTTGTCCTGTTAATGTACATGTCTAGTGGCCCTTTGAGTTATTTAGTTTTGAAATTACTTTTATTTTCAGCAAATCCATATCAAGTGTTTGAGTTAGTGCACCTTTAGATTTCTTGCACATTTTGTATTTGCTCCTGTGAATTTTATTCGTCCACGATCACCTGTAAACATGTTGTTTAGTTAACTTCCTAAAATGAAATATAATTATATATTAGTTTATAATTATATGTATATAATTATATTAATATGCTGTATTTATGAGTAAATCATTTATTTTTTATTATTTTGTAGTGCAACAAAATGTGCAAAAACTCACTTGGTGCGCACGTGTGTGTGTGTGAGTGAGTTTGGGAAAAGTTTGGATGAATAGAAGCAGATTTAGACTGTGATTCTCCTCCCATATTGAATAGATACTTGTTTGTGTACTGGGGTTTTCTCATTACACCAGCCCAGACTCATTTGAACCAGGCACAGAATTTAAATAAGCTCACTTCTTCTGACTTCCTCCAGCAAAATTTGCACTTTTCCACTTTGTGGTGACTCTAAATGTCATTCTGAATCTATTTCTCATTGTAGCTTTAATTTGAGGTTTTATTATTTGAACGCTGACTTTTACAATAATGGATTATAAATGTCCCCCCCCCCCCCAAAAAAAAAAAGCAACCCATTTAAAATTTGCAATAAAAAGAAGAAACATCCCGAGTCACCAACCACTCTTTGCTGTGCTGACGCAAATGTCAAATCTGTTCAATTATGAGCTCATGAAAAGCTCAAAAGCATTGTGTGCCCTAAGACCCACCACCTTTTTTAGTCTTAAAAAAGAGCAAAAAAAAAACCAGTCTAAATCTGCTTTTAATCTGTATGATTATTTTTTCAATAGCAATTACTGTACTTACCTCTGTTATAAATTTGTTCCATAATTGATGTACCTGTTGAATGTATTTTTTTATAAGCAGCATAATCTAAATCTGAGATGCAACATTCAGAATTCCAAGTGATTTTAAACTCTGTAGATTGAATTTTTTTTTTCCCCGTTTGAAAGGCTTTACTTGAATCGTGTTTCTGTTCGAGTTGTATTCATATAAAGTTTATTTTCTTGTGGCAAAAACAAATCCTTTTGTCACGTCATTGTATCAGACACATTTGTATATTTTTTGTTTGTAAATGAGAGAAATGAGTTGGATTCTGCTCCTAATGGATGTGATACCTTTTCTTATTTTTTTTTTTTGTGTTCTTCCACAATTTGAATAGGGCAAGTTTTCCTAATTCTGATGTGTATCATATTTGAGCATGTATTTGTTGCTTTTTTTTTGTCTCTTTCTGTCTCCCATGCACTCATGGTTGGATGCTTTTTCTTTGTTTTTGGAAGATTTGGCAGCTCTTACTGGGAGCTGTGATAATTTGAGGGATAGATGTATGGGATCAAAAAAAGGGTTGGTAATTTTAAGAATTGACACACTTGAAACCTTTGAATTGATAGCTGTGTTTCCATGTAACTCGAGCGAATTTGAAGCAAGCTTTCAAATTGTCGCAAAAAAAAAGACGCAAATTGGTCATGTTTCCATCAGCTGGTTTGACGTGAATAAACTGATCTGTGTAGTGTTGTAGAAGGTGGAATAGGTGAAGTTTCGAACTGAAACTTTTTATAAAAATCGTGCTAGATTGTGGCATTTTGTTATTTTCCATCTAAAACGCTGATGTTTTTATTTATGGATGAGACCCATAAATAATTTGGTCTACTCATGAGTCCACGCTTCGTGCCATGTTTTATCTGAACAAGTGGAAGTGAAAGATGATGGAAACAGAAACAGCTGATCATTCACACGAGTTAAATATTCACTATGTCAGAAAAGCGTAAAAGCTTCCTTTTTTTCAAATTTTGCCCTTTCCATCAACCATGATGATTTTTGTATGTGAATTTGCATAAGAAAAATGGAAGTTTGAAATTTGCTCAAATCAATTGTAGCCTGAAATTGTGTGTAACGTAGATGTTCAAAATGAGACAAATTTCCTTTTAGTGTATTTGTGATGTCAATATAAATCATTTATATACAAGTTTAACAGTGATTCCAATTTGTCTGCCTTTACAAAACCTTTCTACAAATCTACAGATTTTGTCCACACTTGTTTCCAAAGACTTTGAAATTATGTCTTTACATAATATCACAATTAATGACCCTTATTTGATCCCATAGGGGGTTTGTGTAGATGAATAAAGGGAACCTGAAGATGTGAATGAAGCATGTCTTATTTTTGCCAAACTGACATTAACAATGCCAGTGTCCTGCATTTACCTGCTACTTCTGCCTCCTCGTGTGATTTACATCTTTGGTTAAAACTGCACCTCTAATTGCAAAATGCCTTAACATTGTCCTGATTTTTTTTTTTTTTTAAAGTAGTTTCACATATTGTGACTGCACCGGCTTTACGGAAACAAATCCAGACACAATAGTTGATGTATCACTTCTGAGCTACAGTCAGCTTGTATTACCATGCTTGTTAAGTGTACATTTAGGGGTTTTAAAGGAGTAGATGTTTGCCGTCGTAGTTTTCAAACTACTCTATATCACCAAGGGTAAAGTCAGAGCAGCCACGTTCTTCTGAGTTACAACATCTTCCAATGGCTTTACATTAAGTAAAACATACAAGTCTCCAATGTTATCCTTTCTGTCTTGTTAGCAGCGCTTACAGGCAAGTATTAAGCCAACTCTGTGCCTTCTGCACTGGCAAGCTGCATCCTTCCTCCCTGTACATACAGTAGATAGAACTGTAGGTTTAATGTGGCTAGGATGTCATAAAAACCCATCTCCTTTCCAGTGGAACTGCTGTAAATGAATACAAGTTGAAATAAACTGTCTCTAAAGTTCACCATCGCTGTGTGCCTGACCCTCATTTTCACCGCCATTTTATTTTTTATCATGTCTTCGACAGAGATAGATGATCTGCCGGAGGCTTAAATTGAACTCATTTCCTTGTGCAAAAAGCGAAATAAGTGGCAGTGAAGCATTATGTAGTGGAAGTCATGGCACAAGCCGTGTACATGATGTGTAACTCCACATATTCACCATTATCTAATTACTGCACATTAGTAGCGTATTGGCTGTTTATTATTCATAAAGCACTTATTAAAGCCTTATTACCTACTTCCTTATTAGTAACGTCAATCATAAGATGCTTTGCTCTTGGGGAGGGTGATATGTCCAAAAATGTCATTGCAATTAAAAAATTACTACACCAGAATGAATGTTAAATAATTTATTTTACATTTAAAGGCTGATTTGTATCCCTGAGTGAAAGTTGAAGAGAAAATGAAAATGGTCAGTGTGGATTTAAATTATTCTTCAAGAAGTTTTTCCACAGCAGACACATTAGTGTGGCTTTCTGGGACACTTAAATGGAACAGATCCATCATCAATGCTATTTGGATCACCTGAGTTTTCTCGCTGAATCATAAAATGTCTGCTGCAGGAAAAAAAGGTCTATTGTTAGAATATGACAAACAGCGGAAAATTTCACACCTCTGAGGTAGAACAAACTGGTTAGCCACTATGCCTGTGGAAAAAAAATATAGTGTTGGCCTTCTTCTTCTTCTTCTGTTGCTGCTGCTTCTTTGTGGGCAAACAGAATATAGAAGCTACACTGGCATACTGCCTGCGTGCATGCATGTTGCATAGTGCTGGGTGTTGTCTAAACTTTGAAATTATAGCGAATGTTCATCATCATATTTGTATTTATATTGAGGAAAGTTAGATTAGAAATCCCCACTCTAATCTCCTGACTCCGTCTCCCAGGCAGTGGAACAATGGAACACTCCTGCCGATCTCCAGTCGTGTGTGTGCGTCATGTAAGCTTCCTTGGTGAATTATTCCTGTAGTTTTACATAATTCATGTTTTTTCTACTCTGTTTAAGTTGATATTTCACTGAATATCAGCATCATTTAAAATCGAACTGTTTATCAGGTGTATGGCATAGGGATGCTTGGCTAAGATGTGATTCACTAATCATTTTATGTGATTATAAAAACATCTGTTAGTTTTTTGGGTTTTTTTTTCATCCAGATGAATGACACAATCGTAGTGAAAATTGTGGCGATGTCACGTTCTAGATTTCAGCTTGCATTTAGGAGCTCGGCAAAGAGAATAAACAGCTGTAAAGTGCACTGTATGGAACATATGGTTCAGCTGGTTCAATTTCCTCCGCTCAGTAATCAACCAGGAACAAAAACAAAATGTTTGCTCACAGCGCAGCCGGTTAAGACTGGACCACTTAAGGACAAACACAGGCCACACACTCCAGAGATACCTATTTGACTATTCTGCATTCTACAAAAAAAGAACGATTCCTGTGGTGAGCAACAGAAAGCAACTTATGTAAGAGAATGATCAATTAAAACTCAAAGTGGTCATACATGCATGCTAGTGTCATTTCAGAAGGAGTGAGCTGATAAAACCCACCTCATACTGGAACCTGGAGCTGAAGGAGATGGAGAGGCACTAAACACAGTGAAGGAGGAGGATATTACGATGCTGTCATTACCTGTCGCCTGTTTGCTTCCAACCCTGGATCAAGATTAGAGTAAAGGGCAGTAAACCGGGTCGTCTGGGAATACACGGGTTGCAGTGTTGCTACAAAAGTCTGCACTTCACACATTTTCCAATACAAATGATTAAAACTAACAAAGAAATGAATGCAAATATGAGGAAACAGTGACAAATCGCTGCCAGGCATGGGGTCAAGTTTTAATGCCAAATCTGCCCACACGTTTCTATTTAAATAAACACAGGATTCTTTTGACTATGATTAAGTACATCGACCTTCTCGCTGCAGTTATCAATATTTCTATTTAAAAAAGAATGAAATTCCTTTGTTCAGATTGTCAACCCAAATCCATTTTCTGGCATCCAGACTATACTAAGATTGATTTTTCAAAGCCTGGATAGCAAAAAAAACCCCATAGCCTATAAAACGTTAGATTGAGGCCGTTACATATGATTGAAATAAATACACACCACTGTGTCACATTCAACCTCTGAAACTGGTTTTGACATTTCAAGTAGGACAGTTTTAAGCTTGTGGGAAATGGAATTCCTTTATTTTCACCACAAACACAAAGGCGTGAGCATGGAGTTTGTGTTGGAGTCTGTATTGTGTTGGTCTTTGTTGATGTTAGCTGACTGCATTCCTAACAGTGGTGCTGCACATTGTTACCACTGTGGAGGAGCAGAAAAATGCACTGGAGGAACTCAGACTGAGATAAGGATTTTTCACAGATTGAAAATAAAAAAAAGCAATGAATGCCTGCACATTTCTCCACATATTTCACAGTTAAATACTTTTTTCCCATCTTCACCATCTTACTTTAGCATGTCAGCATCCTAAAATTTGGTAGCTATTTAAAAGTACAACCCCAAATCATCCCAAAAATCAAAGAAGCAGCTGCAGTGGATGACTCACCTCACTGCACTGCAGGACTGAATGTTACAGAAGATCCTTTATCCCCACTGGCATCAGACTGTACAATACCACAGTCAATGACAGATAGACTAGAGACTAAACTGAAGAGAGTCTGACTGTTTTAACATTAGTGTTTCTTTTCTTTTCTCTTCTCTTCTTGTCGTTCTTCTCTTGAGCTGGAGGACACATGAATTTCTCCGAGGGACAAATTAAGTTAATCTGTCCATCTGAGGGATCAGAGATTTAAGGTGTTCATTTTAGGCTTGTGCAATTTATGCACAGAAATACCTCCAGATTCCTTGAATGGTTAAATTCTGTTCTGCACAATAGAGGCTGAATTATCAAAATCCCTTCCTATCTTTATTTGAGGAACTCTTTTTTTTTTTTTTTTTTTTTTTTTAATCTTTCACCAATTTTCTCATCAATCCTTGGCCAATCTTTGCTCTTGAAGGACTCGGCCTTTCCCAGGATGCAGATCATAATTCATAGTGGATTTTGCTTTTTAAATGTTGCAAAGGATGAGTTCTAAGTTGAACATCACATTGCAATGGAATCATTCCAGTAGTTAATTTAAGTCCAAAGTGGTGGACTGAGTGAGAGCCATGCTCTGAGTTTGTATCATGTGATATAAAAGGCGTTCCTCCTAATGAGAAGCCCACAGAGATTATAACCCGACTCTGCAGCTCGATGGAGCTCGTTAGTGCCTTTAAATTAACTCATTGTTTTCCAGCCCGCGTTTCTCTTCCACCTCATTTCCTGCAGCAGGAGGCAGCTGTTGGAGAAAAATAAAAACAAAGGCCCCGATAAACACACTGTACACCACCTGCACGACACCAAACGGCAATTACAATTCTGAGCTAATTACAGTATCGGCTAATTCAAGTACTTATTAGACAGAGGACATAAATGGACAGGCAGGCCACTGTTCGGATCAGTGTCTTTCACAGCAGATATGTCACAGTAAGAGAAAAACAGGTGCGTCTAATATGAATCATGAATGCATCCCATTTACAGCAGCTGGTCCAGTTAAAGGACGATCTCTTAGTGAGGCTTTCTGAAATGCCAAAACTGAACAGAGCCATTATTCATGTTACATGTTTCTATTTCTATTTGCAACAGCTTTTTTATTGTTTACATTTTACTCTTACACTACCGTACCGCAAATGTCGTTGTATATATCTTCAATTTATACTATTTTTCACTATGTTTACTATTGCGTGAAAAACTTTTTTGAATCTTTGTAGTTTAATTCCCTTGCATTTTATATTGCTCTTATCTTTTTACTATTTTTAAGTATTTTATTGTTCTCGCTCTTTGCTGCTGGAACACTGTAAATTTCCCTGCTGCAGGACTAATAAAGGATTGTCTCTTACATCTGCTTTTTCTGCAGGTTTACAATAAACAGATGCACTTAATACATTGCGATATGATGATAATATTGATGATTCTTTAATTCTTTGTCTGTAAGGGCGTGGACTGCTTTTCTGTGCTTACATGTGATGTGTTATTCTTTTATTTTCTACTACCGGGGTCAGACAGAGCAGTACACTCTCTGTTGTCACCACCAGAGGGCAGTGCAAGCAGACAAATGATAACCAGCTTTACTGTGTCTTATTCACATTTATAAAAGACCAGATGACGCAGCACAGACATTCAGTTTACAAACCAAACTGAAAACACTACAATTTGTCAATGAATCATAGTGTTATTTTCAGTTGAAAGGCCCTGTTGCCTCTGAATCTACAGGTTTGGAAAGCTGTAAACACAATATAATCCATGTACTTTTCTTTGATAGAATGGGTAAACAAATCAATTAATCCAAACTATTCACAGTATAACAGTTGAAGGTAAACTCTCATTCTCACTGACACAGCCTCCAACCTTCGAAGGATGAGAGCCCAGGTTTCTTTGTTAGAAAGGAGTGATACAGCTGAAGTGTCTGTAGATTCTGTAGCTGAAGGCTAAGGGAAGGAAGGATGGAACAGAAGGGGATTTTCAACAAATAATATTTGGTTCAAGTATATGATGCAAGGGCAGTATTGTACTCTACTGTTCCTTATTTCTCTTCCTTTTTCAGGAGGAAAATTTCACAAAACTTGATGAAAACAAAACAGATCAAGCTGGGCATTGTGTAAGTCTGTTTCAAGTCTTTAAACCTGTTTTATTTTCATCAACGTGATTTCAATTCCGTACCACTTTTATATCATTTTGTCTTGATAATGTACAGATCACTGACAAATGAAAAGAAAACCCTGATGGGAAAGCTTCAACTTGAACAATTTGGGTTTTCTTGATTTTAATCATTAATCATTCATCTCAAATAGTGGATATAAACAGTTAATCAGCTGAATTAAGCAGCTCTACTTGATAGTCTTACTGCAACAGATGTTCACTTGACCTTCTGCACTTCCTCTCCTCCGTTTTTGGACTGGATATTGGTGGATACTGCTGTTTGTTCCTCTGTATTTAATTGCAGATTGCAGGGGATCACCTTCCCCTACGGTGGCTGGAAAAATGTGAAAAGTCCTCATTAGTGTTTGGTATGTCTGCTCTGAGCTTTTTAGTTAAGGTTAATTAACTCTGGTCCACACTCAAACATAGTAGGGGCCGCTAATAACACTGAAATCCACCCACCACAAAACAGAATAAAAAGAGAAGAGGAAGTCCGTTCTGAGCTAGAAATTAGGCTTCACAACATGGCGTCCATGGAGGCAACCTACTCCCTCTGCAGATATAAACGTCTCATTCTAGGTTAACAAAAACACAGGGGGTCTTATTTTCACATGATTATACACAAATGAAGACATAATTATGAATATTACATTCCATGTCTGCAGTTAGATCCTCCTAAATTCCCCAATATCGTACACAGTGGATGTGTAACTTAGTTGATTAAAATAAGATTGTTTTGTTTGTTTTGTCTGTGCTCGACCTGATGCCTGTTCTACCCTGTGATAAATAAATGAATACTGTTTAGACTGCAGATCTGTGTGGCAGTGGTCATCCTCCAGGTTTCCCCTAGGCCTCCACCACCAATATCTAAACACCAAATGAGGGAATAAACCAGCATTTTATTTGGAGTTTTCCTTTAGTGTCTCATGAATCTGTATGTTCAAGAGTCAACAGTGTCTCAGAAAGCAGCTTGTCATCTTTCCTCTTTTTTCCATTATCACAAAGGTCTCATGTGCCTGCGGTGGTACGTTAGAAGTTACAATCAAACACATCACCTGTTTCTACTGTGTTTTACCCTGATGCATATTAACTACCCAGAATTCCCTGCTTGCTGTGTGTGAAATCAGTAAGCGACTGTAAGACTGTCATTTGGCTGCTGTAAAGCAGACATGAAGACATGAAGCTATGTAAACTGCTGGTGAGTAATGAGTAGGTTTTGGACGGTATAAGTTGGCAGTATTTTTTAAAACCTTCTTCCAGAAACCCAAGCTCCAGCAGTTATTACACTTTTTTTACCTATCATGTTTCTTGACAGACGAAATAGTTCAGGGTCTACACATCTGTTCCTATCAAAGAGCAGAGTGGCTTTCTACAGTGTTTGTTTCTACACTTTTTGTTCCATTTTTGTCCTTTTCTAAAATCAAGGTTGTTACTTTATGAACCTATTTCACCGCGCAAACAACACAACAGCAAAATCCCAAAACAAACTACAGGGTTACCTGCCTCCTCTCTTGCGCATAAATCCACAGTTGGTGTGGAAATACGTAATAAATAAACATAATAAAAGTTCATATCTCCTGGTGATGTTTGAGAGGAGTTTGTTCATTTTGAGTTTCTCACAGTGCAGCCAAAACTAGTACAGAATTCCAGATGTCAGTATGGGCCATTACGAACCAGCATATTTGAAAAGGTCACTTACCCTTGACTTGCTCATTTACACTGAATTCCTCGGTGGCAGCAGTGGCAGAGCCTCCTTGGAGCACTTGTTAGGGGACCATTAATCAGATTTTCTCCAGACATGGCATGCAATTTGGCAGAGATTGCTTATGTTTTTTTTTTGCATGTATGCTCCGAGTCTGGGTAAACAGTGACTGCTTTAGGACTCTGTTGTGTACAAAGCTGCTTGTTAGTGTCCAATAGATAGCAAATAGTTATTTAGTAGAGGGGAGTCAGCAGCCGTGGAGGAAGTTAGAGTTAAGACAGTCCGATAGTTCTCCTTTCTCTGCAGCTACGTTCTTCTTGATGATCAAGGACACAACTGTTTAAAAGGAGGCAGCAGCTAATTCACCAACTGGTGCAAACGGTCAGAGACAGAAAGGAGGCCTGAATAGAATGTAATATTTGAAATGTATTTATTTTTATTTATTCTTTGTTTAAGCAGGATAATTTACTGGGACTAAAAATGTCTTTTGCAGTGTGACGTTTCTGATAGATTTTTCTCACTGAAAGGCTTTATCTCATATTTTCTATAATAGCTTGTAGAGTTGTAAAGGGCATAATACTGAAAGGCTTTTTCATGATGGCAGGAAGACCTCCAAAGTGTTTATGATGATGACACTTGCATTCAAACTACCTAGTCTGTTTCTCAATAATAAATCCAAAGAAATGCAGCATAGAACAACGTTTTTCAGGACAAGAATCCTTAGCTGATAGAGAGATGGAGTAGGGACCCCCAATGGCTTGTTATCATTCTCATAATACAAAGCTATTAAGATAATAGTTACAGTCAGATTCTATATGATATTCTTTTTTTAATTTTAACCATACATGTGGAAGGGATAGTGAATTCTTTATCTCTTACTTGAGAACTTACAATATGATCCACTGTGGCTCACGAGAATGTCCACACCACAGCTGCCTGGCCGATATGTTTCAATTCAGTTGTGGATAGGTGTCACACAGTGATTTAGTCTAGGTCCGCTCGCTCACATAATCGGTATTCATAAACACGGGTCGTTTAAGCCCCTTCACAAATGAACCAGTAATGTCTTTTTTCGTGGTGAGGTCAGGCTGCATTGACAGGTGCCACACAGTGATATGGTGTAGGTCAGCTTGTTCACATGATTGGATGAGGATTCATAAGCCATTAATGTGTGTTTTCAGATATATTTAAATCTTTGGATTCAAAAAACATTAAAATGCAAAAATTTTGAGAGCCCCCATGGAGTATCTCTGAGGGTAAACCCCGTTGAAGACCCAGGGTGTAGAATACATCACAGGTAAAACTATAAGTTCAATCAAGATGTGTCCACTTCACTTGCATCATATTGTGATCATGCAGTTTCCTCAGTGACCAAAAGTGTGTGTGAGATCACAACACCCTTGACCTTTGACCATTGGCCACCAAAATCTACTCAGGTCATCCATGAGTCCAAGTGAACTTAACAAATTTGAAGTCGTTCTGTCAAGCTTTTCCTGAGATACTGTGTTCATAAGAATGGACAGACATGAGATCACAGCAACCCTGACCACAGACCTTTGGCCACCAAAATGTTTTCAGTTCATCCTTGCATCCAAATGAATGCTTGTTCCAAATTTTAAGACATTCTGTCAACATGTTCTTAGATATTGGGTTTTAAACGTATTGGAACGTAATTGGAACCAACCGAACGACAGATGGACCTGTGATGTGCGGATGCATCTAAAAATAGATCCTGATAGGTAACTAAGATAAGTACAATATTAAAACATAGGATTTGTAAACATCCAAGTCAGTTTCTTTTAGGGCTGAGTCATGGAAAAACCTGCAATAACTCTGTAGCTGCAGTTCTGATAATGGAGAGGCTCGGTGCCAAGTTATAGGGAAATGACAACAGCCTTATGGACACATGGCAGCCTCTGATAGACCACATCCCAGAGCTGCAATGTCATCCAAAAAGGGAAGGACACATTGGATGAGAAGGCTTCAGGTTAATTTACCTGTACACAGCAATAACTGCGCAATGACAGTAGAAACGTGTCTTCTTAATGAAATATATACAAGTGCATATATTACTGAATCTGTTTTTGTTCTGTTTATTTCTGTCTTGTTCTCTGTAGTTCAGATAATCTTGTTCAGATAATCCTGATTTTCTTATTCTTTTTGCACAGCATTTCTCATAGTTATGACAACTTGTAAAAGTACTTGATGAGTTGTGCAAACATGGCGACATTTCTGCAACAACCTCTGGAGACATAATGCAAACAGTTGGAGGATCAGACAGCCAACAATGAGCCAAATCCCTTCATTTGCTGCCTAGTGACTTTGCCAACAACTGAAGCACACATAGTAACTCAAAGTGGGTCTTAAACGGGTGTTTTCTCTGCCAAATTAGTCTGACACCCCATTGGTCTTAATTTTACCATACCGTGTTCCCATATGTTGTTATCATGCAGATACATTAGGCTACAGAAAAAACTACCACAGTAGAAAGCAGCTTTTAATAAGTCAAAATTCTAATTAAAAAAAAGAAGAAAATCCTAGCTGGGCGACATGGCAAAAAAAAATCTAGAACTCAAGACTCATGATTCAAAAATATTCTTTACTAAAACTATATGCTGTATATGTGCAATATCAACAAACACCAGTAACACAAATCTGGACTTTCAAGGGTGTCACTGTGCATTATGTGTTGAAAAATACAAATAATTTCAAATAAAGTAAATAAAGTACCACAGATCACAGCAACTTAAACATTCACAGTGATTGCATGACAAGAAAATGTATTTTGATTTTTTTGTTAAGCAAGAACGTTCTTCAGAGAAAAGGATCCATCGTTTTCATGAAGCAAAAACCTGATTAGTTCGATTAATTCGTTATATGACTAATATTTTATTTAGCCTCCAAAGTTACACCAACTGCGACCTCTTCTTGTCTTTATCTCTTAAATAAATAGATTGTGTCTGTATTGAAATATGAACCAATGAATGCAGAGCTACGTTATTTCCAAACAAGACAAACATTCTGATTGGTTTAGTGCCTGTGTATGTCTCATGATGATGATGAAGAGTCAGGCGGTGAACAGGAATTTAGATTTCAGTTTTAAATTTGACCAGACACGAACAGAACAGATGTGGAAGTTGTATCTAATAAAACACATAAAAAAAACAGCGGCGCAGCAAAACAAAAAGCAGGAAAGGGAAAGCATAGCATAAGTATTCTACTTCAGGAAAACGTGGCCTACTCATACTAATGTTTTTTGGAAAACATTAGTATGAATCAAACACTGTGTGACCTATTCTGAAATGTACATTATTTTATTTGGTTTGTCATTTGGTTTTTGATTTCAGTTTAGTTTTACGAGTATATAAGTAGCTTCAGTTTTCTTTTACATTTCTATATAGTGTATTGTATTGTAATGTGAGTTTTTCAGGTATAATGAGGACAATCTTAATATACAGAAGCTGAAAATGGCAGGATGATTTATAAAACCATTGTTTATTAAAGGTCCCATACTTTTTTTTCTTGTACACCATAAATTGAAGTTGTATAGCAAACCACAGTGCAAATCGAAGCTGATTTACCTGAGGTTGTTGTTTATTAAGGCCCAAGCACCACTGGTGCGAAGGCCCAGTTGTTTTTGCTTGGACTTGCAAACACATTAGAAGTGGTGAAAAATGTGATATTTTATAAGTTTCACACATATACATGTACTGTAGCGCCCCCTAAAGACCACTGCCCCATGTGAATTGTAGTCTCAGTTTCCTGTTCTTAGCTGACAGGAGGGGCACCCGGTGTGGTCCTCTGCTGCTGTAGCCCATCTGGTTCAAGGTTCAGCATATTGTGCATTCAGAGATGCTCTTCTACATACTTCCATTGTAAATAATGGTCATTTGAGGTACTTTTGCCTTTCTATCAGCTGGAATCTGGCCATTCTCCTCTGACCTCTCACATCAACAAGACATTTTGGCATAGAGAACTGCCACTCACTGGATGTTTTCTCTTTTATGGACCATTCTCTGTAAATGGTAGAGATGGTTGATGCATGAAGATCCCAGTAGATCAGCAGTTTTTGAAATACTAAGTAGCTAAAGTTTCCAAGTCTCCAATCACCTTCATGTTGAAACCATTACTTAGGTTAAGGGGGTCACACTGCTCAGATTTGAGCATTGTAGCCTCTGGCCTTGTGGAGATGTTGATCATGACATTTGGGAACCTTGACATCCAATACAAAGGTATACCCAAATGTCAAATTTAACATTTTGTGCACAGTGACAATTGAGTGAAATGAATGGGTTTTTTGGACAGTTTTTCCTCACTTGAACCGAGGGTCTAAGGACAGAGGCTGTTGTACCTTGTACATTGTACCTTGTAAAGCCCTTTGAGGCAAATCTTGATTTGTTATATTGGGCTATATAAATAAAATTGAATTGAAGGATTCTCCAGTCATCTTAAAATTGAAACCATTAAATCCCTAAGTTGAGAGGGTGACACTGTTAAAATTTCTGCCTTCTAGCCCATGACATTGTGGAGATCTTGACCCTAACATTTTGGGAACCCTAAATTCCAATACAGAGTTATACCCAAATGTCAAATCTATCACTTTGCGCAGAGTGACAACTGCCCACAATTAAAACTTCTCCAATCACCTTCATGTTGACACTGTTTAATACTTAGATTGAGAGTGTCACACTGTTCAGACTTCAGCTTTCTAGCCCATGGCGTTGTGGAGATATTGACCATGACATTTGGGAACCATGACATTTGGGAACCCTGACGTTCAACACAATGATATACCCAAATGTCAAAGTTAATGCTTTATTGACAGTGGCAGCTTG
>JAPQRN010000007.1:6880937-6901324 GCA_037367275.1 Coranthus polyacanthus
GTATACGTATATATATATATATATACGTTTACATATATATACACGTATATATATACAGTGCTGTATATATATATTATTAGAGTCCTCGAGCGTGGTGGTCGAGCGAGCAATAGACTGAATGAGGAGAGTGAGAAAAACAACACAACAAACAAAATGTTATTTCCTGATTCTGTCATAGCAGTTATGTTTTAAAAACACAACTAAACACACCCACACCTTCGCAAAAAACTACAGGAATGTTCTAGAGGCAATATCCAGCCAAAGCACAAGCTTCCTCATTTCTGCTGTGTGTTGTCGACAGGTGTGTTAGAGGTGAAAGGTTGAAAGGTCAGTGTGAAGTTGTGTATACTTTGCCCAGAGTTTTGTCTCACAGACAGAAATGCACTGAAAGGAGCAGAACAAGGAGCCATGTAACTAGTAGTAGTAAGTTGTAAGTCACTGACTCACTTTTATATTGTCCCACCCATGCCCATAATGCACAAAATGCACAATGCACAATAAAAGCATCACGCAGGATATTGCAGATACAAACTCACTGCCCAAAGGTTGACGCCCAGAAGCTTCCAGAACACAGCAAAATAGAAATACAGGCAGAGGGCAGGGTCTCTGCAGGTAAATACACCACCACACACTGACAGAGGGTTAGAAGTGATGATTGAGAAGGATTTATTGTATGAGTCTATACAGTGTTTTTTAACACTATTATGCCTTTAAATTGACATTTTTTTCTCTCTAGTTTAAGGTCCATTATAATCTTTTAGTGGCTACACTTTTATTCTAATTTTAAGAAATCTAGCCAAGCAAAATGTGCTGACCCCATTGGCTTATTTTATTTATTTATTTTTTACTTAATACAAGACAATTTGGTTATATTTAAGAATATATGGTTTCTTTCTAATAGTGCAGGAAAGGAGACCAGGTGCTATGGAAATGGGATCAGATTGTCCTTTAGGATTGCGGTGAGTTTTTCTAAGTTTGCATGGTCTGTTAACAGATTGATCCATTGATTTATTGATATTGTGATCTGTTTTTCCAGTTGAGTAGCCTAATGTGGTTTTCTTGGCCACAGTTTGAATGCGTACATGTTCAGTGACATCAGTGTGCATCTTGACTTTACAGGATTGAGAAAGTAGTTTTCTTTTTCAAATGCTCTCATATTCATTTGGACATAGGACATTTGAAACCAAGGCTGCTTGATAAAAGCTCACTATAAAAGTAGAGAACCTATCATATCACATCTGCAGGCTTTGGTAACAAGGAACAGGAGTAATGAAATGGAAATATATAATATATAAACTTAGAAGAAGAGCTAAGCTGTCTTCTCAGCTTAGGTTGTGTATGTTTTAACTTTATTTGATCTGAGATGGGGAGCATAGTTTTAGCACACTTGTGAGGATAATCTGATCAGTCTAGCTTTATACGTCTGAGTCACACGCTGAGGTAAAGTCATTTCTCCCTCCCCGGTGGCACTACGATGTGAATGAAAAAGCTGCAACAATTTGAATTTGTCTGATTGTCTTTCAAAAACTGCTTTGTAAACCTTCCCCTTGTTCCTGTGTGAAATTATAGAGAAAGGACCTCTCTCTTCCTGTTGTTTGTGATTTAAAAGATACAGCACTGCCCCAAATTGCCTCCTCAAGCTCCTGCGGGACTTGATCCAGTATCTACTTGCTTCCTCTGGGGTGTGTGGGGGTGGCGGGTGGGTAGAGCAGGGTGGCAGCACGCTCCCTTATGAACCAAATCACACCAGGACACCACGATCATTGCTAAGGACCTGCTGGCTAATCTGCATAACAGCAGCATTTTCTGATTCATTCTGACTCAAGCGTGATTTTAATTGAAACGGAAAAGTGCACCACCCGCCAAGTGTCCCAGCTCCCCTGGGAAGGGGCTAATCAAAACCAATTGGACATCCGGATCTGTGGCACATCAATTAATGCCTGTTTGTAGTGGGCGTTGGGAGGCCACATCCCTGCCCGGGCCACCAGGACCAGCCGTCATGACTCGTGACCCACATGACAGAGCAGGCTCTTGTGTTTTTGTGAGATAAGCCTCCGAGCAGTATGTGTTGACAGGACCAGTGCAGGGTAGTTTAAGGAGAGCGCTGGTAATGTATGCACACAGGTCTCCCTTGAGATGCTTTGCTCTGGCAGTACTACTGTCTCCTCAGCACAACACTTGAGCTACAGTACACTGTTTGCTTGTAGTTGTCAGCTGGGGAAGAGATGTCATCAAAGGAAAGGGATGTTTGTAAAAGGAAGCATCAGAAAATGTACATTAAAGCAAAGAAAAAAGATTTTTGGAGTGTGTGTGTGTATGTTTTTTTAGTTGGGGTTCATTCATAAAATGTGCTACTTTCCTCATAGTTCTTGAAAGGTGTTCATGCCAGGGTTTCCTTTGTATAAATTTAGCAGCGGCAGCCCACCACTGCAAGATTATTGCCATTGCTGTTTCAGAATTTCATGAAATATTGTATCATGGGGTCGTATTACACAACTCTGAAGAGGGCTTTTAATTTCAAAAGACAGATACAAGAGAGAGCGAGGATTAGGCAGATTTAACCAGCGATGAGTCCGTAAACTACCAATAAACTTATATCAGGTTCAGGAAAAGAGCACTATCACCTATGTTTTAGTCACGCATTAACTTCTTCACCATCGCCTCTTCTATAAAATTTGTTGTTGTTGTTTTTAGCTTCTCACTGTAACATTTGTGGAATTTTTAAACTTGTCTGTAGATTCTCTCCATATAGCCTGCAGAGTTATTAATCTTGCTTTCCCTTGTTTCTGAATTGACCGACTTAACATAAATGCTTTCAATACATCCAGTAGAAAACTGCTGTCCTTCAAAATAAGAGTACTTCCTCTAAAATGTAGAGATTATGCTGTAAAAGCTAGTTCATTTCAATATTCTCAATATTTTGTTAAATGCTTTTCTAATTTCACTCACTTCTCTAGTAACAGCTCAACTCAATTTTGCAGTTATTTAAACAAACGTGTAAGAGAGAGGGAGTGAGAACAATAAGCAACAGTGTAATGTTTGGTTGTAAACATAATCATGCTGTCATCATGATGGATGTGGAATTGTGTTTTTGTAACTCCAAGCCCCCACAACAGATGGCCTAAACCAGAACCTGTTCCCCTCGCTGCTGAAAAAAAATCCTAGAGGAAATGCTGTATGCTTTTTGCATATGCTTATGTTCTTTCACAGTTAGTTGGGTTACTTTTGCAATATATTCCATATAATAACCAGCTATATCTCATGTGGTCTCCTTCGGTTTTGTAATTTTCCAGTTGCTTGACTTTTATTGTAGTTTTAAGAAAACTTGCCAATTAATTCATATATTAATGATATTAATTAATATAATATTTTTATATTTAAGACTATTTGTTTTCTTTTATAGTAGCACTATTTTTGTAGAGTAGAATTCATTTTAATGGAGCTTCCATGGTGCATTTTTAATGTGAAGTTGTGACAAACTTAGTAGTAACAACTCACTAATTCATACACAAAAGACAGGTAATGGGTGAAATGGGAGATGAAAAGGGGTTTAGAACTCATTTTTGCTCCTGGGACTCATTATAAACATCACTGGCTTAATGTGGCTCTAGAGGCTTTTCCAGATATCCACCAAACACTGTCAAAGGATTGTGGGTTTTAAATCATGCATAGACTTGAACCCCTCAAACCTATAGGTCAGTGCACTGATGAGTTTTCCTCTTTAAAAGCTCAAGAACATACTCTGGGGCTTTGCCGTGTACTGCCTTGTAGTTAATTAAAAGAAGTTATTGTAAAACAAACCGGGAGTCAGCGTAATGAGGCTCTAACTTTCTAATTTTCTCTCTGAATTTTCTCAGCGGCCCACTGAGAGCACATATCCACAAAAACTCAATAATGTGAAGAGAAAAAATGTCATTTATCAAGTGCAGAAAAGAATAATCTAATTTCCCAATGCTCTGTTCCAATTTACAGTTAGAAAAAGAGGAATTTTGCACATAATTGTTGACTTCTCTAGGTATTATAGGTGCATGTTTTACAGTATTAAGAGTTTTATGAACAGAGGCTCTAATCATCAGTGATGTTGGCCAACTTACTCAGGAATAAGTGTAATGACTTACACTCTACTTATTGCTCCTTTAAAAAGTAATAATAAAGCTTATTACTTAGTATCAAAAGTATGTTACTTGTTATAATGTTATTTTACTTTTGCGAGTGATGTAGCCTATAACAACCTGCTCATCCAGCTCTGTTTAGAACTGAATCCACTTCACTGGAACAATAATGAACTTTACCTGATGGGAACTCACGTGTCAAACGGGTTTAGACTGAAGCCAGTCATTTCTGTAAAAGTGACATTTAGGAAATAACTTTATTAAAACAATGAAGTACATTTTTCAGTGGGAAAAAGCCAATAGCTGATTACTTGGTCAGGTGGTTCAATAAATTAGGTTGCATTTTTTTTGGAGTTGAAAGCATTTCACTGCTGACACAAGGTTTTTACAGTGTTCTTTGAATCTTTGAATGAGACAAACTCTAAATAATGAACAATACCTCGCCCTGACCTGCCGTGTATGCACATCATCACAACAAAAAACAACTGTGCCTTCTGTGATGAAGTTTGTAATGAATGACCCATTGTTTCTTCAGAAGATTTGTGGTTTTGAATTCAATTAAGCTTTCGGCTTTAGTCAAGGTGAGTTATGTTTAACACTTGGGATAATAGGTAGTAATAGTGGTAGTTTTTGGATGCTGTTGTTGCAGATGAACTCTTTGTGGTTTAGGCTGTCAAACTTGATCAAAGACGATTTAGCGGATATCTCCTCCCCCAAAAAATGTCAAATTAGAAACGAGTCAAGTTATTGGTTGCATTTGAAGTGGGAACTTCACAGTAATGATGGCAATGTAGTGATATCCCTGCAGTTTTGACCAGTTTTGAAACAAAGTCTCGAGACCTCTTTGTCTGATAGTGAGACAAGACAGAGTGAAAATGTGGGGCCGAGACCTTCAAAAAGTGGTCTTGGGACCGGTCTCAAGACAACACTAACAACATGAATACACAGAATGTTAAGACCATATAAGGGTTAAAGCACATAAGAGATGGAAGCGTCTGTTCAGCCATCTGTTGTCATTCGCAGACCTTTGTAAAAAAGGGACTGCATCAGTCTGCTTGAAAACATCCCCCAAGCCTCATAATGCTGTGTTCAATGTACAGAGTGATTTTAGTGCTGCCGTGCCCAGTACAGTAGAATCCTATTAAGAGTCTATCTGCAAGCTGTCATGCAGTAGTAATGACTCACTGTGGTGTCCCATGTTTTCCTGTGACTAACCCCACACTAACAAAGCGGGCCAGATTGTCAGCCTGTTCACATTATAGGTTATTATTACCGGTGCTGCCTCTCAACAGGAGCTGCTGAATGTTTTAAGTTAGCAGCAGCTCTGCTTCATCTGATACAAACTGCTTCTGTCCTCCTTTTATCCCACTAAGCACATTATGTAATGATAATGCCAGCTATTACACAGATCCATTTGGCGTCCGGGGCTGTCATCAGCGGGAAGAAATTTTGTTTGGCTTTAGTTTGTCACACTTTGCATGCATGCACTGAGGGAGTTTAAATATTAGTGTTTTACACAAGCACTTTTTGTCATAGTTCTTAAAAGCTTCACAGGGTTTGTTAAAATCTAAAATCCACCTGTTTTATCAGCTTAAAGCACAAAGTGGCATTGAGAGGAGTCCTTCTCCCGCCCCTCCCCCTCTGGAGAAACCAAAGACTCACTCCATTTGCCTAAATTAAATCCTGGTGTCTAATCACTTCTCTGCCCACACTAAGTGATAAATCAAAACTTAACCAACTTAACCGACAGTGTTGAGTGGACACTCTGTCCACAGAGAGCTGAATGTAGCCATGTTAGTTTTTTAGCCTCTTGTGTCCTTTTAAGTGAGCTGTGTGCACTTTAATGATACCACATTAAAGGATATCTGGGTAGAGAAGTTCAAAGCTTGATAGACTGACATTTCTAGTTAAAGGCAACATTGACAAGTGCACTTCATGTACATTTTTAGATGTAATAAGTAAGAACCATTTATGGCTCCATTAGATCATTTTATAGTAGCGTGATTCATAAGACGTTTAATCATGTCCTGTGAAAAACAGGCTAGAAAACTGAGCATTATTATTATGTAATGATTGGACAAAAATGTAATACATTTTCACTTCATTTTGTAATAATAAAAAGCTTGAAGCCAGTATCTAATACATTTCCATGTTTTCTAATACACTATTTCATATTGCAGTATTGTTATTACGAAATACAAGAGTTGTCCTTTTTAGCAGTTGGAGCTGCTGCGTTTTGAACAAGCTGAAGCTTTTTGAAGGCCTGTCAGAAAACCATTGCAATAATCAACTCTGTTAGAAATGAAAAAAGTGGAATGATTTTTCTCTAGGTCCGCTTTTGGCATGGGGTGCATGAGTTTAGTTGTATTTGTATATGATAAAAAGCTGATGCTGTTGCTGTTTAGACTAAGATCAGAGTTGACTATAATGTCTGTCTAATTTAATATTTGGGGAGTTTAATTTAGCTTAATATAACATGTAGATAGGAATAGAAATACTTTATTGTCTACTTTTTGTGTACAAAAGGCAGAAATTTGTCTTTGGTCTGCGTGTGAATATCCATCACAATAAATCATAAAACAATACAAAGAGAAAAGTCCATCACGCATAAAAAACATAACACATCATGTCATGTCACAACCAAACAAGCAACTAAAATGAATATTACATAAAAACAACATTAACAAGGAGCAAGAAGTCCACTGTGGTTGGTTAATAAATAATGTTTTGTCAAATTATTACATGATGTGTTGTTACAAGGCCTTTCACTACGTGTTATTTCACCTAAAAAATACACATACATTCATTTGTCATCTCCAGAAACACACAACATTACAACTCCAAATTGGTGCCAATGTTGCTCTGTGTCTGTTGAATTCACTGCATGTAAGTATTTGCTGAAATGAACTGGTTTTTCTTTTAGCTAGTTAGTCTTTATCCCCGAGAGGCTAAATTCAATTAATGAGAGAATTAATGACTTTGTTGGTCATGGTTGAAAATATAGGCCTGTTTCTTGCATTGCTGGCCTAAACAGACCTCAAGCAGTGTAGTATTATTACTAACATGGATTCATTCTTTACCTATTAGCAGATTCAACGTTCATTTTGGTCAGTTTGCTCATGGCACCAAGATCTAATCCTCTGTTATGAATTTTTAGTCCATTTGTTTACCTTTACAGTAATAAATTATCCATTTTGATTTGTAAGTTCCCCTCCTTGTGTATCCTTGATTGTTTTCTTCCCGTCTTTGTGTTTTTCCCTCCATATCTCTGCCCATCTCAGTCTTCCTGTCCCCGCCCAACAATCACCTGTTTCCCGTTCAGTTTTTTTTTCAGATGGTTATTAAATTATTTGCTAGTTTTTGCAGTCTAAAACAAACAAAAAAACTCTGCAAATTTCAGAAGACGAAGGTGAAGAGGACAAAGGCAATGCAAGACTAAAACATCAGCAATGGCACTCTCCCTGACCCTGATGTAATTTTATTAGCAGACTCTGTGACATTAGTTGCATTTACCTAACCCTAATCCCTCATTCTCCATGACCAGACTTCACCACAAACTGCTGCTACACAATATATATAAAGAAAACATTGCAGTCATGGAGAAAAAACTTTATTGACACTTGTTCTCACATAGACTGTGTCTTGTTTGAGTTAGTTATTAAGTGTGTGTGCATTAGAAGACCCACTGTTTGTGGCTTTGACCTCTTGCCTGGTTTATGGTCATCTGTGTCTGTTGTTCACAAAGCAACAACTAGCCGACAGTTTTTCAGGCTGGAAATGAGGTGCGTGACCAAAAGAGAGCCCACTTTCCTGGTCAGAAGGAGGAACACATTTTCTTTTGAACATTATCAAAGACTTGGATATCAAAATGTTTTTGGATGTGAGCAAATATCACATTTTCAAGGTGGTTGAGGGAATGAAAGAGGGAGGCTTTTTTTTCTCATGAGGGCAAAAACTGTAATCTTTTGTGTATGTAAACATAGTCATTGATTCTGTGAATTCCTTTTCATTGTATTTGCATCCTTAAATATCCTCTTGTAGATTGACACAAGATATTCCACATATATTCAAGGTTTTTTCGTGATCCCTGACTTTTTATGAGACTGAATGAAATCATGTTCATGACATTCATGTTTCCCACAGGATGGCATTTGCTTTTCTTCTCATTCAACACTATTCATCCGTGTACATATTATACATACAGACATTCAATCTATGAAAATATCAGAATGATATTGCTCATGGTCAGTAGTACATTTTTCTCAGTGGACCAAACCTCAGCTACAGTGTATTATTGTAGGAACTTTCTGTAAGTCTGAGCTCAACACTTGTTTTCTTTCCAGGCCAAAAGAGCCTTCGTTTCTTCTCTGAGTTCTTTACTCCCCAAGATGATGCTGAACTTATGTTCATTCAAACTTTCTACACCCCTGCCCAGCTGGATCGATAATAGGCCTCTGCTCTCCCTCTTTGAACTCCTGAAAGTCAGATGTCTGTATATCAGCCTCTCAGTCACTGCTCCCACAGGAGGGAAAACTCTATAAAAGAAATATGCATTTCTGCTGTAGACACACCACAGACTGGGATTTATGGCGTCAGAGCACAGTGTTTGGAGTGAAAATGCTTGTTGAGATCACCTGGAATACCAGCCATGCAGGAGGATTTCCTTGTGTAGGTGTATTGCGTGTGAGTTTGTGTCCCTTATTGTTTGCTAAAGTGAATTTGATTTCTTTAGGGTGCTGGATGCCTGCCTGGCCAGATGGCCTCCAGACAACGGCAAGATTAAAGATTATGTATGTAATCTCTAATCACTCTGTACGGGTGGATTAAGAAATATGACCGCACATCAACACTTGTTATTTCTCCCTAATTACTTTACGATTTATGTTGCACAATCGTTTAAAGAGCTGGATAATAAATAAATAAATGTTGCAACTTGACGCTTCACATAGAATTACATAATGACACACAAGTCTCATGATGATTTAATATGATGCAGGTTGGACTAGGTGGATAGCAGAGTGTATAAAATGAAAGGCCATAGCACATTTAAATAACGCAAACGCTTGCCATTCACACCATAAATGTAACCAGTAAATGTTATGAATATTGTTTCTATTCTCTTATGATATACCTTGTATGCGTTGATGACATTTCAGAATGATAGTATCACCAGAGCAAAGTCATTAAGGGTCTGAAATGGAGACGGTTCATACTCATAATGTGAATGTGCTTGTAAAATATGCCCATCAGATTCTGATAGAATTGCAAATTATGTAACAAACTGTCATGGCTTTTCCATTGTTTTGTGGGGGGCTTAGTTTCTGTGATGGCTTTTTGTTATTTGACTAAAAACTGTACATTTTTGCTTGATTTTTAATCTGCTTTATTACAATATAAAAAAAGAAAAGCAACACAAATCTACTGATTGATGAAGTAAACACATGATTCCAGTTTTGTTAATAATACACACAAACACACAACACAATACTGTCCATTCCAGACAATACAATACCTCAGGAAACCTCAACAGAGTTTTTCTGTCTTCATCTTTGGTGTTGTGAAAAAGCACTTTGGTGGGAAAACCCTATAAATAAGAAAATGAATAACAAGAATAAGAAAACAGATGAGAAGTAGCCCCTGTTGTGTCTTTTAGCATCACGGAGGCAAGAGCAGCGAGGAGAGGCAGACACTATACATTTCAGTAATAGTGGTACACATTCAATAAAAACAATTTTGTCTGTTTTACAAAACTGAGAAAGAAAATCCAGTCTTTTAGGAATGCTGTATCTGCCTCTACTGACCAGGAAAAACAAAATATGCTATGTTATTTGCGGATTTTCAAGTGAAAATCAAATCACTTTTGAAGACATGGTCAGAAACGACAGATGAATTTAAAACAAAACTTGATTTATCTTATATTTTCTCACTATGGTGGTGATTTGGCAGGCAGACTGAGGGGAAAGTTTGTTTTTTCTCTGTTTTTGTTTTTCAGTGGTTGGCATCACAACAGTGTTTCTTCTGATGTGTGATTTAAAGTGAGTGAAGTTTGATGATATTACACAGCTACGCTTCGATGATGATGCCCCTATCACCTCATGCATGAATCATACATCAATAACTGACTAATTCTACCATGATGTAGACACAGAAAAATAGAAACGCATAGAAAAATGCATATCATATTGTCAATATTTTAGAGACAGCAACCCCCCCAAACTTGTCAAAAACCATGTTTTTAGTGGACCTCGTGTCTTATTAAGCAAGCTCCATCTTGCTCCCCATAGTTCGAGAAAAAAAAGAAGAAAAAATAGAATAAGCATTTTGAATACTGAAATGTTTTTATAGAATCTGAAGAAGTGGAATTAGGTCACAAATATCTACATTTTAGCCTTTAAGCATCTGATTTGAATCCAGTCTGCCAATCCCGGTGCCGCATTTGAAATATGAGGTGAAACTAATGCCGCAGAATTACAAATGAAGCTCTTCTCACTGTATCCCATGACATTTAATTGTCATGTTGAGCATTGGGAGCATGTTTAGTATGCAATCTGTGTCTCCAATGAAATTTATCAAAATATCATTGGAGATAGGCTTACATAAAGATCCATGACTTGTTTGCTTCTGGCAACCCCACAGAAGTAGCAGTGTTTGAATCACCTTTTTAAGAAACCACGGGCCTGTAAAAACTCAGAAGGCAAAAACATGTTTTCCATAAAGTTCACCTTCATCAGTAAATGCAAGGGCGTTCGTCATGGTGTTACATTACAGCCTCTGAACATCCACTGTGGTTGAGCAGAGAAACAAAGAGGAGTTATGACTGTAGCTCACATCACCAGAAAAAATGTTGGTGGATTGCCAAGGTCCTTTTACAATTTTGTCTCCAGACCTTTATAAACTTAAATGCCATCCACAATAGCATGCATATATGCATCTCACAGCCTCTGATATAAAGGATTCTCATAAAACAATGCATATTGTATAATTTCACTGAGTACACAGCAAAAGGACAGTTTTTAAAGACAATGTACCTCATAAAATTGCTGGGACTCCTGGGTTCAAACACTGTTCAAACAGATGCAGATAACACTTCTGGTTTAAGTTTTTTTTTTTTCTTTACATCTGACCAAATTCCCCACATGTCTCTGGTGCTGTGTTGAAGCCTTGTAATGGCCGGGAAAACCCTGAACCAAATGCTCAAATGTCCTCTGAACATGTTTGCAAGAGTACGACATTCTCTAAATCTGTAGAACGACAGGTCAAAGAGCACTGCTATCTGCTCTTACTTGTGAAAACCCATTAAAAATAGCTTGCCTTGATCAACTATGTGATTGTAGTACTTTATTAGGTGCAGCTGTTCTAACAGCTGCTTCATAATCACACCAGTCACTCATTTCGATTTATATTCTGCCGTGACCTTTTTTTCTTTGTGCAATATAGAGTGTGCAAAATATATACACTGTTAAAATAAGACTAAAAACTAACACTAAAAATAAAGGTGGAGGGGGAGAGCCTTTTTGTCCTCCAGTGCTTTATACTGACTAATAAAAGGTCAGTTTGCTACTAATAGTTCATGGTAAATATGTCTGGCTTTGTATAAAAATAATACCATACCATCTTAATATAAAGACATTATTCTATATTATTCCATATTCCATAGATATTCTTCCTCGTCTGATCACAATGCAACAACATTTCAAGCTATTTCAAGGCTTCTGTAGATGACACAACAATACACAGACCCAAGTGTGTTGGAATTATTATTTTTTTGTTAGTCCGGAGATATGCTGTAGTGCAGAATGAAGGTTACAAAGTGACTATTGTTCTCCATTCAATAAAGAGATACTTCAGCAAGAATGTAGCTAAAGAATAAAGCGACATGAGGCAGCCAGGGCCAAAGCGCTGACCATTTCCCCACAGACAGTGTAACATTGCACTATTTTATTATAAGCTGGAGTAAACATTATGTGTAATATGAACAGTGTCCTTAGTCATGAAAAAGTTAGTGAGTATAGTCTGACCTTCTCTGAGTTTTCTTTTTTGTTACAGCCCACACCTTGACTGTTTCGTTAACTCAACTTCAGGTAAACCCATGCTACCTGCTGCAAGCTCCTGAACACGATGTAAGATTTAGTACAATGTCAGAGTCCAAGGCAGTTAAATGAAGGCCGAACTGATTGTCAAATGGAGAACAGCAGGACAAGCATCAGTTAAAGCTAATTACGTATGTGTAGTTGTGTCTGCTCTGTTGTATGAAAAGGCAACTGTCTGTAAATTATTCTCACAAAACCTTTTAGGTGCCACTGTCATTACTACCTATAAAAAGTTAATAGCAAGTGACAAAATGACATTTTCTATTTAAATTGATGGCCAATAAACAGGGTTTAATCATCCACGACACAGTGCTGCAACTCTTTTTTTCTTGCCACTAAACCTTAGAATACAGACTGCGGAGGATTCACCCTGCAGCTCCTCACTCTTCTCTACACCATTAACATTTCTTCTCTTCCCATCAGGTACAAATCAGTACCTTGCAGAATAGCCAGTGGTGGAATATAACCAAGTGCATTTACAAAAGCATGTCTACGAAAAAGAGATCGACCGACAGTGGATTTTTAGATGCTGATATAATAAAGATAGTTTTTATGTTATTATGTTTATATTACAATTTTCACTTTTTTCAGCTGTTATTTTCACTCATTAATTCCAGTTGAAAAGCCATTTTATTCCATTTTATGGTACTTCTACTCCACTCCATTTCAGAGGCAAATATTCTACTTTTTTCCTTTCGCTTGTAGCTTTAGTCGGATTACATCCCCATCCAGATTTCCATCCCCTTCCTGTTAGGTGAAAACCACATATCTCCAAATGCATTGATGTTGAATGTCTGATGGCTGTGGGATGAAGTGTCCTTCTCCTCCTTAAACTAAATAAACTCTTGGATTTGCTGGAAAACGCATGTCAAAATGCTGAAAGTTGACTTTTTAGAGATCAGAGGACAGCGACGCAACAGACATATGATGATCTTCTAGAATATGTGATAAGTGCTGTAGATAGTGTGTAAAAAAAGTTTAAATGAGCTGAACCGTAAACATGTACAGCAGTAAAATACAACATACACATTAATGCCACAGTAATACATACATTTTCACAGTGTGGTATTAGTACTTTCATTTAAGTTAATAGCCTAAATACTTCTTCCAGCTCTGAGAAAAGCACAGCAGAAGAAACATCCCACGGGGTTCTCCAAACAACTTAACTGGTAATCAACAAAAATGGTAATGCTGCGTCACATTCTGTCGGTGGAAAACTGATTCAAATGCATAGTGTAGATGTATTCAAAATGTGTTATATGCCCTGGCAGCTTTATTCTTCATGGGTTTAGAGGTGCAGCTTGATCACTGTACTAGCATTTCTCTTATGTAAACCTTTTCATTCAGCATAGCAGGATTAGAGAATTGTGTAATATGTCATATGTTTAAAACCAAAACCGTCAGGGGATTGCTTTTTGTTCTCATCAGCATCCTGCTCTTTCAAGGTCCACCATTAGTGGATGAATTGTACACACACACCACATGTTGCTGTAATGTGTACCATCAGGAATCAATATCTGTGGTATTCTGCACTTCCTGCAAATGATAGATGCAGACCCCCAAAGCTTTCAGCAGACATTTAATTTCATGATTGAGTATAGAAATGACAATTTTTCATCCCCTGATGTACTCACAACGCCCAGTCCAGGTTCAGCTTCCCGTTAAATAAAGAGAACATGAAGACCACTTGTTGCAGTCATTTGTTGACGCACAGACAGGCAACACATAATCTGTGCATGCAGCCCATACCAACCAGATGATTGTGCCTTCAGAGTGAATCTGACTTTGGCCTGATCCAGCGTGCTCTGACACAGGGAAAGTAGATAATTACAAGAACATGAAGTGTGATAAATCAGAGTGGTGCCGGGGTGTTTCAACAATCAATGAATTCTCACCAGGCTAAACAGGGTAAAGATTCTGACCTTTTCTCAGGAACTGGTAATGGAAAGTCTGTACCTGTGTTCTCCTTAAGAGAACTCTCATCTTCATTTATCATTGCTTAATATTTATGCCCAAGACTCTAAACGTCTTGGAGAACACAGCTATGTTCTTAATTTAGTTCTTTGTTTTTTTATTGTCATTAATGTAAATACAGCTTATTTCTTTAATACATGTGTAAAGCAAATGTCTTTCACCAGATTTTTGCGCCACATTTACATACAAGAAACACAAGTGTTGTAATAATTATTTCTAAAGCTGTAGAAGTTTAACTACATTTTCCAGTGGTTCCCTGATAGTTCAATTCATATTTGTATTATGAATCTAGTTGTCATGGGTTTGACTGAAATATGGATTCCATATGTTGATCTTTGTGCATAAATACAGTTGTCAATTATTTTACCATTTCACAGTTTTTCGCAGAAAATATATTTCTCCCCCTGAGATTTTTTCATTTCCCCAACACTGTCAATGGTAATGGTAATTGTAATGGTAACCAACGTAAAGAGATGTCTTTGTACATGAAAATGTGCTGCTGTCACCATTCTTTCTATGAGGGTCACCTTAAAGTTGTTTGAGGCAAATAACTGTGGATTACAAAAAAACATGTTTTGTTTGAACACAGCACCATGAGGCAGTAGAGCATGTGCACACGCCACACGACCACAATGACCAGTTTAAATCCATCACAGCCTCGTAGTTTGAACAAACAGAGCATGGCAAAGGATTGTTAATCAGGTTTAATCAGGATTTTGTGTCATGTAAAACGAGGGAGATGACATAATTTCCCACAGCCATCAATGAGAAAAAGTCTCACTAATGGAGAAACAGATTAAAAATCTTTCTTTTTTTTTGGGCTCTTGATGGGATTTTTTTTTTATCTAGCTGGTTACAAGACTCTTTGACCTTGGTCTGGATTTACTTCAATTCTGAGGGCATTTCAGAAATCCTTAGTCATTTTGTTGGATTCTTTTTCCTGTACAGAAACCGTTTATAGTGATTATGTCTGTCCAGGTCAAATTGATCATTGTGAGAACCTTTAACTTGTCACCCTTCTGATAATCTAATTCTCAGTTTTATTCACGATAATGAGGTTTATTTACCTTGAACTGTTGGTGGTGTTGGATTTCCTACATTCATATCTGCATAGTTAAGTTACTATTTTTTGTAACTGCTGAAACTACTAGAACATATTTGTCCATAAAAGGAAAGGAATGATTTATTAATTTATAAATTTATTTATTTATATTTTTTTTAGATTAAGAGCATTGGATCTTTTTCCAGTGCCCTTGGTTGCTATTCCCATCCTTTCTGCTATCATTCCCTTTTGTTGCTCTAAGACATAAAATGCAACTGTAATCATTTGAAATAGAAAATGTAATATTTTGTATATAGATATGTCAAAAGGAAAAATAGGATGGTGCAGCTTTGCAGAAGCTACAACAGATTTTAAAACATAAAAAATACTGATTCTGATTTTTAATTAAAGCAACAGTTTAATTTTCGCATAAGGAACCACATCCTCAAATGTCAGTTATGATATAAAATACAAAAGAAAACAATCAGCAGTATAGTTCAGTCACCTTGTTTACTGGAAGTTTTCTCCAGCAGTGCTGGTACAACATATTACAGAAAATAGCACTCTAATAGTCTGTTCAAAGATTCAGTGTGCTTTGCTGCGTAGCTTTGTTGTGAAACACCATTTTACCATTCGTCATCAAGGTCAACCCTCCCCCTGCACTTTGGCTGCAGAGATTGCGAGTTCTCTGAAGAGCTCCATTTGTATAGATCTGAGTGCAGTTTGATTGGATCCTGCTGGGTCTAATGAGTCGGCAACACCTTGGTGAGCTGCCCCTTGATCCCTCCAGTGATGCACTTACACCAAACGCCAAATAAGGTCCAAAAGTAGCATGGTGGTGCCAGGCTGCTTTTATTTTCACTTTCATTCATGCTGCAGCAGACGTTTTCAGTTTTATTTGATCAATGCAGGAAAACATTGTTCATGTCCACTGTGTCCATCACGTCGCCGCACAAAAGCTACATCAAAACAAACAAAGGATCAATATGGTGTCCCATTTATTGGATTGGTACAGGACAATGTTCATGTCCACAGTTTCCATCATGTCACCACGCAAAAGCTACATCGAAACAAACACTGCATCGATATGATGTGTGGTGTCTGCATAAACAGACATTGCAATAGACAACAAAGATGAAAACACAACATAGAGTCTGAGTTTTTCTGCTGTGTTTTTACGGTTTTTAGTAAAGGCCAGGTTGTAGGTTTGAAATGATTTCTGATCTTGTGAAGATGGATGTTTATGTTCTCTGACATGCCCCTTGACCTTTATGGCTTCTAAGACTCATCAAACTGAACGACTACATAGAAGACGTGCATTAAATTGTGAGGTATTCCACTTGACCAGAAGGTTTGACCAGACCTGATAATAGAGCCGCCTCACTCTGTGGGAGGTTCAGTTACTTGGAGCGTTAGAGGCTGAGTAAAGCCACCTACAGAATCTGTGACATTTAAAATCAAAGGAGTGGACCAGGGCTCGTCTTTCTTTTTCAATGCATATTCAGGGATGTCAGTGTGAAAATTAACTATATCTTTTCAACTCTGATTTGTGCCACTTCCACATGTGGTCCTTAATCAGATACAGGTCTGATTTTTTTTATATTGGAACCTCAATCTCAATCTCAATCATGACTTTATAAATGTTATAAATGCTGCTGTGTCTGACAAGGAAAATGAAAAAAGGCTTCTTTCTTTTTTGAGCTGTTACAGGGCTCATCGTTGCCCGGTCAGGGAAATGTGTCAGAAATCTATGTACACAAAGTCCATTTTTACTTTCCTCTAAACAAATGGTTTTATTTTTTTAGACTAAAGTTAATTGTCATGCCTTATCTGCATGTGCAACGCTCAACAGAGAAGGAAGTAAGAAGACATTTCTGTCATGAGCTCCAGAAAAAGACAGCATTTAATAATTACATTTTTACCTCTTGTCTGATCAGGTAAGTGAGTTTCTTAGAGTTTTCTAGATGTCCTAGCTTTATTGTTGAGCCCTGTGTTACTGCATCTCCTGTGTTTTCTGTCCTCTGTTGTTTGGCAGGTTTGTGCTGAGTCCTAGCATGTATAGCATTAGCATCCAAACATGCTAACATTGCAGTAGAAGAGTAAACTTGCTCAGATATTTTGGTAAATTCACAATATGCAAGTGAGCTGCCCTGTTTTCTTTTTGGCATGTATGTGTGCTGACTACAAAACAGACAGATTCAAGCAAATTAGTGTTTCATTTCATCCATAATGATGAAAAATAGAAATCCATGGCAAAAATAGCATATTGTCTGTATGTTAAGGACCTCCCAAAATGTCAAAAATCATGCTTTCATGGGAGCTCTTGTCTTATAAACAAGAGACAGGCTCCATGTGGCTCTTCTATAGCTTTCACCCTGTTCAAATCAGTTAAAGATGCTTCACAGGAGGGAAATTCAAGCAGTTAAAATGTACTTATTTCTGCAGACAACATTATTTTAGACCATTGAAACTATTTAGGACAATTTAGAAGTAGTCCACATGAATCAACAATACTGTATGAAGAGGATTACTTAAGAAATGCTATGACTCGTCAAATTTAAAAGGGCAAAGAGGGTAAAGACTTGCTTCTGCTGATCTCTAGGCTTAATAATAATACAGACCTTAGATGACTTTAGAGAAAATACTGTCTGCTGAAGTGTTAAATGGGTTGAGATGTTTAGTGAATAGTTGAAATGCAGTGTTTTGAACCAGAGAAAAAGATCTGCTCATTCAGCATTTCACGATTTTCTATGTTATCTGCTATTCTTGGTTTTGTCTGGGATAGGCTTCTTGTACTACAAGGTACACCATTTCCTCCAATGTTAGACTGCTTCGGTCCACGTTTCTTTTCTTTCTTTCTTTTTTCTTTTTTTCTTTTTGCTTGTTGCTTGTACAATTTCATCAAGTTCCTTTGTGTGACGCTTTATTAACTTTGCAGTGTTGAGTTGTCTGGTGCTGACTCTGCCTCTTTGAAACACTCGTACTGCACGCGTTGCATTCTGCTGCTTTGCTGTAGGGTAAAACCTTTCTACACAGCTGACATAATCACATCACATTTCACTGTAACGTTTACTTTAATTTCCAGTTGTCAGTGGAGGAAGTATTCAGATCCTTTCCTTAAGTAAAAGTACTAACACCACAATGTCAAAATGTTCTGCATTCAAGTAAAATTATGTAAGTTTTATCACCAAAATGTACTAAAGTATGAAAATGAAAAGCAGCCATTGGGGTAAAATGGCCTCTGTCAGTGCTTTAACGTTATATAGGATGTTTTGTATAGTTATTACTGCTGCATTAATGTGTATTTTCATTGGCTGAACTGGTGTTTTTCATTCTGTGTATAAGTGTTTACGTAGGTTCAGGCTCTGCTTTACATTTGATGCAACAACTACATCTTCCATTCATTAATTTAACCTTTATTTTATCTTGGAATATATATTCAGGTGAAGTCCTCATTTTCAATATAGCCAAGGTAATCCATTAAAATAATAAAACCTTAGGATTAACTGCAGTCATAAAAATACAAAATAAATGATTCAACTAAAAAGCTAGAAATAAAGATAGAATTAAACATTTAAAATGCCCTGGGGATAAAAATGAAGTGAGTTTAAAATCTTTCTGCAATTTGTTCCAGGTTGCAGGTGCACAGTGAGTAAAGTGTAATTTTCCAATCTCTGTAAAAACAGCCAGCACCTGCAACATAATACAGCCATTTGTTAGTGTATGATAAAGGTCTACATTAGAAGGTGATGTGATAAAAGGGAGTAAAAAAACAGTAAGGGCCTTAATGATTCAAACACTTGGCTTGCAAGAAACTGCAGAGAATAGCTGCAAAATCTATATCAAAATCTAAATTTATATGTATTATTTTATTTTATCATGTTGTTTATGTTGCTTATTACTGACGGAGTTGGATATACCGCCGTGATGCCGTCAGCACAGGTTGATGATGTAGGACACTTTTTAATTTGACACAAACTGTCATAATGACAAATGTCTGTTTAGCTGGTTTGAATAAATCAAACTGGTTTCAGCTCCTGCACCGCACCAGACCGGAACTGGTAAAGCCGGAAATTGACCCAACTCTAGTTCCACATAACTGTACTCTTCTCAATAAGTTGTTTGCATATGATGTCATGTCACCGTGCTGCTGTGGCACCAAATGGAGATGAAGGCCAGGGAGGAAAATGCTTCTAATTTGTGTCTTTTATGAGTGCTCAAATCGATCAAACCACAGCAAGCTTTTATCAGGCACCAAATGTTGTTGTTCATTAAGGGCAAAATGCAAGACACTGACCCAAAACTGCAGGAAGAAATGTCTTGCCACTGGTCTTGTGTGAATGAATAGATTTGAAACAATAGCTCCAAGCAACACCACTAACACTTCAGTCATGAATAACTTAGCCTGCCATGCAGTAATAATGAGCTAATGAGCTGACTTCTCTGTGTTGTTTCTCAATGATCTCTGGACCTTTGACAGTAGTTAGTTAAGTAAAGCACTAGGCATGCACATGTATATCAGCTGAACGTATGACTGACATCAGCCACGGGCAAAAAAGATAACATTTCACAGATGGCAGTGGCTGATGCTTATCTGTTTGTGCTCATTTAAAGATAGCGTGATGAAGGCTTGAAAGACTTTAAATCAGTACAGTTATTTTTTTTTTTTTAAGTTGGAGATTGTTATTTTAAACATTATTGGTATTGGCGCAGAATTTCACAATCCATATAAAGCACCATAACGTTAACGTTGTTTCTGAGTTAATTCACAGGACAATAAAAAACCAAATGACAGTCATATGCTGCTTTTCCACTGATCGTATGAGCTCAGCTTGCCTCGACTTGACTTGACTCGAGTTGGTTTTGCGTGTTGTATTTCCACTGCAGGAATAGTATGCAGCGTATAGTGAGGCAGCATAAACTATTGTGTCATCATCTTCAGTGCGACTGTAGCTTTCTGAAATAGAACGTTACATTAAACATTTTTCAGGTGAGAATATAGTTGTTCTGTGTTCAAATCTGTGGTTGATTTTATCAAGACAGAGCCTGCTTGAAAATTTGCTCCAACATTTTTGGAGATTTCCCGCTAGCTTGGCTTAGTGTCCCACGTCACGACATGACACATATATACTGATGAAGCAATGACTCTGGATTGTCCAATCTGTGACC
>JAPQRN010000007.1:6932800-6958816 GCA_037367275.1 Coranthus polyacanthus
CAGAGGCATCTTGTTAAATGTTGGTGATCGAGTGCTACTTGCTAACAAAGGGGAGCATGGAAAGAAGAAACTGGCTGCCAAAAATCACATCTACAAGGTCAGTAATGTCTCAAGCCAGTCCAAGGTCGTGCACAGGAATCTCCTCTTGGATGTGAATTTTCTCGCTGTCTGTGATACCCTAGAGAGTCAACCTTTTGATAACTTTTATGATGACGATAATGACTGTCTCAGCACCGATGGAGAGAATGATGGTCTGATGATGGAGTCTTTGTCGGTGCGGACATCTTGGTGGGTCCTGTCTGACTCTGATGGGGTTGATGGAGCTACTAGAGCAGAGAATCATGGTTCCCAGCTATCGGATGAGTTTGATGCACCCCCTGACAGTGTGGATGGGATGGACAATGGGCCTGCCCCTGACTTACCTGATTCTGCTGAGACACAGGCCAAGGCAGCCACTGGTGTTGCGGATTTTCCTGATGACCTTGTTGAGACACAGACTGTGGCAGCTCCTGTTCCAGCCAGTCCTCCTTCTAACTGCGAGACTCAGACTGATGCAGCCCCTGTTCTAGGCTGTTCTCCTGTTGACATGCAGATCGCTCCGGTTTTTAACTCAGACTTGCCCCAGACTTCTAATGACCAACATGTTGACCCGCAGCAAGACTCAACTGTACATGTTCCTGATGTGATATAGTTTATTACTTCAGTGATGTTTTTTTGTGCATTCTGGATGGATAATGCAGTCTGTAAGACTGGGTTTGTCATGAGTGTCTAGGGACCAGCTTTTTTTAGGTGTAGGCTGCACCTCTGTGTTCCTAAAGGGTTGGAGGCCTGATCTTAACTCCTTTTGATCTGTTTTACAGATAGTTCCTAACTGATTTTGTGTGACGAGATTTTAACGTTAACTGGTCCGGTACAGTAGATGTGCTCAGTGTTACTGTAGACCCTTTGTGTTACACTGTCACGTGTGTCATGATTTTAGTGAAATTCAGGAGGGGTGAATGTAACAGATTGTCATACATAATGATAATGATGATATTTCACTAAAATCCTCCATTTGTTATGTTTCTTGTTCATGTGAACTATTCTTGTGCCTGTCCCTTTAAGAATCTGTTTGTGTGTTGCCGCGGCATGTGCTACAACCTGCATGGTTAGAGGTATGCCACAGTTTGAGCGCGCTCCTCTGATAAAAGTTTTATAAATTATTATTTGTGTCTTAAAGGTAGCGTTAAGTGTTGAGATTATTTTGCCTCAGTTTAGCAAGGTTTTGTCAGTTAAATATGTGTTTTTATCGCAGGGGTAGGTGTAAAGCTAACTGTTACGCTAGCATAGCAGTCGGCCTCCTTCGCCAGTCTGAACATGTGTGTTGTGTATTTTTACAGAGAAAGTGGAGACGTGCCGCTGAGAGCACACCAGCTCACTGTACTGTATGATTTTGCATTCAAACAGAAAGTAAAAGTGATCCAGAACACAGACCTGAGATTGTCTTTATTATACAAGTCACAACACAGAGAAGGGAAGCCACGCTGGTCACATAAACAGTTATCGCGAGAACACAGCTTACTTCTCGTGGGAGGTAATATGGCCGAATGTTCACAGCTAGCAGCTCAATGTCTCTGGTACAGCGTTGCTCCTTAACGCTGATATGTCCTGGGTGACACCATCTCTCATTCACAAACACAGCAAGCCCCCCTCCTTTCTTCTTACCGCACTCCGAGGCTTTCCTGTCCGCCCGCATGAGCTGAAAGCCATCCAGGGTGACATGGGAGTCAGGTGAAAGTTCATTCAGCCACGTCTCCGTGAAACACAAGAGGCTGCACTCACGGTAGTTGCTCTGCAGCCGGGTTAGCTCTTCCATCTTGTTGGGAAGAGATCTTACGTTTCCCATGATGACAGACGGTAGGCATGGTTTATACCGTCTTTTCCGCTGTTGCCGCTTCACTCCAGCTCTGCAGTCTCTCCTCCTTCTCTGTATCTCCGCAGGGATCTCCGGTCGCTCCGCGCAGTAAAGGTGTGTGTGGCTCAGGGCAGCTGATAACAGCTGATCCCAAGTGTAGACAATGGAGCCGTGAATGAATGGGGCTCCTAACGCTGCGTCAAAAAGTACAAAAAACAGCAAGAGGCAAGCTACGAATGTAACAAGATGAACATCCATAGCTGCACACTTGCAGGTGGGTTGGTGTGGCACGAGAAAAACACAAGAGTAGTACAATAAGACACTATAAAAAACACTAAAAAGGTTGCAAAGCTACAGAGCTGCTGTAACTAGCTGCCACTCGTGCGGCGCCATCTTGTTCCTTCCTTAGTTCAAAGCAAGTATACTAATACCATACTTAATTCAACTTCTTTTTGTAAGTGTAGGCAACCTGCCATAGCTGGTCAGGAGAGTAAAATAATAATTAAAAACATTGAAGGCCTTTCGTAATTGTGTTTGTTTATGCCCTAATGGCTCATTTGTCCAAAAAACACAAAAAAGAGCCACAACACTGTGTTGCTTCATTGTGATAAATACAAGAGGATAATTGCTCTTCAGACAGTTTTCTTCACTGTTGGTTTTGGTGTCTTTAGGGGAAGTGCTATTTTTAATAAAAAGATAAAATCTTGCAATTCTTGAAGAAGGCAATTAATGGTTTGTATGAGATGAGATGCTATTAGCTCTACAAACTTACTCATGTAGGAGGTCAGAATCACCTCCTCTTTTTTCCCCACGAAGTTGCAAAGGACTTTCGAGTTCACTCAATATGGGATTGTGAGATGAAAGGTTGCCTTGTGGGCCATTCAACAAAGGCAGCAGCCTCAATGATTTACTCTGTCTGTATTATTGCATCATATCCCATCTGCAGTTATGATATACTTATACTGTATATTAGAAGGATTGTGTAAGAAACAATAAAAAGGATGCACATGGGATGGGATTGAAATGACTATAGCTTACATTTTTATTAAGTCTGTATCTGTATTATCCCTACTGTATATTTACATGTTTCTGTGCATCACTGTTTCCTCCTTAATAAATCATCTGTAAAATTGGCTTCAAACCAAACAAGTCTACCAGTAAGAACAGGCATATTTGTTTTAGTTGATATTAAAATGTAATCAAGTCTTCATTAGGCTGATTATTACAGGCTCAATACATGCCTTTATAAAACAGCCGCCGACACAATTAAAACCAGACTAAAATGAAGGAATGATGAAAAACAGCCTTATGTCACAAATATGGACTCACTGCCAAGTGGGTTTTGACATTACATCCAATCTTTTAATGTTTCTTCAAAGCAACACAAAGAAGAGCCATTTTGTTTTAATCACATTATGGCACAGCAACAACGAATTCTTTAGAGGCTTATTTGCTCATAAATGGCAATAAACCCACCCCCTCATTAATGCCAGTCTCAGTTTTTCTGTGTAGATGATAAAACATAGCTTTTGATGCTCTGGGTCATCCAGGAAATATCTGTAGAAATGATCTAAAATCAAAACATTTTGAAGTGCCACAAAAACTAAATTAAAACTAGCAACTGCAAGCAGTTGGGAACGGGAGCTTGCCCCCCCACGCAACTTGGGGCAGGCCACGGTCGAGGGGTCTTACCACCGCAGGCATATAGGTGTCATCGGGTCGAACTTCATCGAGGACATAGCTAATTTGACATAAATGGCACTTCCAGTGTGCACTATGCAGTGCTATAGAACACCCAACAAGTGTACATCACTTCACTGCATATCATGTGTACATCACACTGTGCAAATTTCATCTCAATTGGACGACGTTTGTGCCGTGAGTTTCACTTCCTGTCACCAGTAGGTGGCGCGATGAGTGTGATTAAATATTGGTCTGCATATGTCTTCAGAACTGGACCCTTATAACACATATAAAATTTGAGGTAAATCCGATGCTGTGGACGCAGGGGCTGAATGTTTGACATTTTTCAGGGGGCGCTATGGAGCAATTTTAACAAATCTCAACCCAAACCCACATCATTGTGTCGCCATGACAACAGGTCAAAAGCTTCATTATGTAGCATCAACAAGGTCTCACAACTGTGCTGATGCAATTCCAGGTGGATCTGGTGAACCTAGAAGGAGTAGTAATTTTTTTCCAAATCTAAGCTTTTTTTCCTTTATAATGTTAAAACTTTGAAATATATTCCACTGGATGTGTGGAAGATTAGTTGCAGGCTGACTGGTGGTCTAGCACTGAAATGTTGCAATAAATATATCATTACAAGTTAGCGTGCAGTGTCTTCTTGCAACTGTGCAATCCACTGGTCCCTCTCCTACACACCTGTTTGATGAAATAAATGTAGTGTTCTTCTGATGTGAAAATTTAAAAATAAATGCAAATTGCAATTTATCCTAATGAGGTCAGACCTGAGTAAAGTTATCTGCATGTGTAAATGTGTAATGATCACTGAAGCAGATCATTGTCTTTTTACAGTACAATTAAGTTCAGCAGAAAGAGAAAGAGGTTGATTATTTGTTTACAAATGCCCCCACACAATTTTCTCTCTTTTGCAAACTTCTGCTGGCATTTGTTTACTTAGTTGTCATTTTTTAAAACAAGAAGTTCCATCTGCTAGCATTCCAAATGTGTTTTTTATTAAAAAAAAGAACAAAAAAATCAAATCAAAGAATTCCAGAATGTGTTGCCTTTTGTGACATCACTGTCACAGTCAATAAGCCTTTTAGAATCTGAACAAAGAAGCTTTAAAAGACACACAGTTTTGTAAATTCATATTACTTCAGTGTGCTATTCCTGAGTGGTGCTCTCTACAGAAAATATTAAAGCAGAATCTCCTTTGATTTAACACATACCTTGAACAGCTCAACAGTTTAAGATGAGAGAAAATGAGTTGACCAAACTACGACCATATCAAGACTGTGGAAGACCTGAAGAATGATTTTTCTCCATACAACGCCATAATGAGTTCCTCCACAGAGAGACCGCCAACAGGACAAAGAGTCCCTGCAGAGAGATAATGAAAAACTCAACCAACAAAATTATGCTCTGGAGATTGAAAACATAAAGCTGAACAGCAGGCGTGAGAGGATGGCAGCTGACAACATGGCTGATATGAAGGCCATGAGGAGGGCATAGAGGAACCAACAAAAGGAGATTCAGCAGCTGGAGAAATACATCAAAAATGACCAATCTGCTCAGTCCATCGAGCAACAGCGGTGGGACGACTTCAAACCAGGAGTGAGCAACCGCCTTAAAGATACTGCCAGGTAAAGTTAGCTTTACCTGGCAGAGTTTTCCATAGCTATGTACAATCAGCTATGTACATGGAACCTGTGCACAGTACATCATTGTAAATCAGAAGCTGTTCTCAATTGATTTTACCTGGTACAATAAAGGTTAAATAAATAAAAATAAAATACAACACAGGTTGGCTGGAGGATGTACCTTTACAAATTACTATTTACAATAACTTAGTGTAAAAGTCATCTTTCTGGATATATTTCAAAACAACATTTAAAGCTGCAGTGCTTGATAGATTTATAGCTGCAATGCTTGATAGTGTTTTAGCATCACTGGGCAAAAATTCCTAATTACCTTCCACACCAGCACATTGTAATTCAAGTTGTCTGAGAGGACAACAGACTTCTGCATGTACTGTCGGCTGTAAAGTGCCTTCAAAGAAAATGCACAAAAATTGAGTACAGTGAAAACTCTTTTCCATAGCTATGTACAGTCAGCTATGTACATGGAACCGAGTTTTACCTGGCAGAGTCAATATTTGACTTGAACTTGAACACCTCTATTTCGTTCCAAATAGAGATGTAGTGTAGTGATGTAATGAGAGTAGTATCAAATTGAATACTAGCAACAGCAAGCAGTTGGTGACAGGCCCTCGCCCCCCCAACGCAAGTCGGGTTGGGCCGAGGTCGAGGGATTTTACCATGGGTCCAACATCGTCGAGGACATAGCAAATTTGATGTAAATGTCACTTCCAGTGTCCATGATGCAGCGCTAGAGAAGACCCACCAAGTATACGTCACTTCACTGCATATCATGTGTAGAACACATTGTGCAAATTTCTGGTCAAGCGGGAGATGTTTGTGCCATGAGATTGACTGCCTGTCTCCATTAGGTGGTGCTACGTGTTAGCGTCAATATTGCTGTATCATTTTTTTCAGTGTGGGACTTGTATCACGTATGTAAAATTTGAGCCAAATCCGATGCTGTGGACGCAGGCACTAAAAGTTTTGCAGGGGGTGCTATGGAGCTGTTTTACCAAATCTCGACCCAAAACCCTTATCAGTCAACAAGATACCCTCGTCATGACACGTGTGCCAAGTTTCTGGACTTAGAAATCATTCCTAAGCCCTCAGCTTTGTGTTTCATGGTGAGCATTGCGTCGCCATGATAACAGCATGTGACGACACGTCAAAAGCTTCATCATATAGCATCAACAGGGTCTCACAACTGTGCTGATGAAATGTCAAGTGGATCTGATGAAAAAAGGAGTAGTGACTTAAAGTATAGGGCATATTACTTTCTGTCACCAGTAGGCGGCGCTATGTTCAGGGCGGGCCTGTGACCACACATGTGAAGTTTGGTGCAGATTGGACGATGTACAGCTGAGTTATAACTATGTTGCATGTCATGGTAAGACATCAAAAGTTGTGGCCCCGCCCTGAACACATAGTGGCACAAAACCTCACGACCTGAACAACGTTGTATCATCAACTTGTTATGGCTTTCCTGATCAAATTTGAGTTGGATATCTTCGACCTGCTACGAGTAGTGCAGCAAAAGGTAAAACATGACATTTGCTGTCGCCAATAGGTAGCGCTATGACTCAGATTCAATACTGACATGTCATTGTGTTCAGGGCAGGACTCTGCTCATACATGTTTGGTGAAGATTGGCCCTAATAAAATAGTTTTGTTGCCTACACGTAAAGAAATATTCTCAGCATGAGGCTAAAAGTTCAACTGCGTTTGTGTAAAAGAGAGATGGTGTTGTCATGTTATTAGCTAAAACCTCAACATCTACCAGATTAAAAAGTGCAATGCTAGCATCAGTTTGTTAGCTAAATAAGTAGGCAGGTTTAATTGATCCAGCTGTAGCACCTCAAAGGATTTTCCAAACTAATGTCTTTACAGATATCACCACTCTTCTCTGCTCTACTTGAGGTGAATAAATGTGGTTGTAAAGATACTGCTGACAGCTGTCTCTGTAGAAAGCTGTTTGGACATTTTGCAGATGGCTACAATGTTTAACTATCAGCATTAAAGTTATTGATGGTATGCAGATATATCAGGCCATCATAGAAAAGCTGACACAGTATAGTTGTCTCAGGAAACTTCTTTTCCTGCTTTAGACTTAATTTGTTTCAAGCGTGCATTTTTTCCCTCAACACAGGATTTAAGAATCCCAGGCCTGAATCAGTACTACTACCACCACTAATTACAATAACAATAATAGTAGTAACAATAATAATGGCCATAGCATCAACATGCACATAAATCAACTTTAATCCAATAATCAAAATTCTTTAAAATATTAAATATGATTTTCACAGATCTTAGAAATTGACTGGGTTATGACATTTTTTTTTTAAAGTTGCATCAAGTTCAGTCTCAATTCTAAATGAAAAAATGTGATCATGCTGTAACAAAACTAACATGGAACCAATCCAATCTGTGGAATCCTGTCTGAATTTAGAGCCAGTTTACTCCCAGTTTGAGGGTTGTGATGTGGTGTGTGGGCTAATGTAGAATTCCTCTCATCAAAAAATAGAGCCTGAGCGACCTGCAGCTGCTCTATAACATTTTTGCAGTTCCAGTGTCCCAGTAATGGCTCTCCACTCCACAATTCACACCTAGTCTACATATGTGTGGCTGTGTTTTTGACAACTAATGCATAACCACAAATATTTTATCCATGTTGTTCATAACTGGACTTTAAGTTTAAGTTTAAAAATCTAGGAAAAACAACCACATCACAAAGTCAACAAAACTGAGCAGGAAAAGCACTCCTGGTGTGGCATGAACCTGTGAAGATGATTGAAGAAACTGTGTCAGAACTGTAACATGACACTGCCAAAGTAAAAAAGCTGCCAGCAAACACCCCCAATACTGTTATGTATTCACATCGGGAGCATCAGTCAGATGCTGGGTGTCCTTAGCTTGTCAGCTCGACACCAGCACAAATGTGTTTACATTTTGTCTTAGTGCCCCTCCCCCCTGTCAATCACATGTACAAGGACATGTCCACTCAAAGGCTTCAACAAGAATGAAGCATTTCAAATGTTAATACCCAAACCTCATTTTCCACTTTTTAAGTAATAAAGATAAGTTACAAAAAAGTAATCAGTCAAATCTTTTAGTATTAATACTTAATAAGAGCTGCTCATTTGCCCTTCATCTTTAGAACCCATTAGACCACATCAGACGATTGAGTTAAAGGTCACACAAGGATAATACTGTCCACATGGGTTATCACTTTTCCCTAAATTTCCCTCCATTTGTGAAAAAAGGCATAGGCAGGCCAGCTCGGTGTACCATGAGATGTTTCGGTATTCAACTCACAGATGAAAGCGAGATCACTTAAGTCATGTCTGACAGCAGGTTATCGATCTGGAAGCAATTTTATTCCTGCATCAGGAGAAATGAACGGCCCCTCTAATTCTCCATGTGACCAAATCCTATCACCGTGCACATCTTTAATCCACCTGACGGCTGGCTGATTGGCTGCAGGCTGAACACACCGAGATGTGAATGCATGTGTTGTTACAACTGCAGGGTTGATACACTTTATATCTTCATTCATAAATATCTGCTTTATGAGGTCTGCCTCTGCAGATTCTGCTGCTGCAGGGTTTGACAGAGCAGTCAATGTTCACACCATGCTGTGAATATAAACTCCTACACCTTAGAATCAATAACTTTGGAGTCATCTTATATATACCTCTTTACTCCAGCCCACGGAATCCTTTTGTTTTAATTATCTGTGCATCGTATCCCCCCCAAAGCTTTTCAGGAACGTTTCTGTTGCCAGTTTGGTGAAATGCGCCACATCTGACACTCGCAGCTGGTTAAAGCATCTTTACTAATTATAACAAAAGTGTTGTTTTTGATGCCTACTTGCTGGTAGCTATTAAAACACGGTGATGTGGTTACCGGCCTGCAGCTGATGCTCATGCTGACATGATGACAGGAAATGGCAGGCTCCATTTTATGTAAATTGGATGATTTTTACTGCATGATGTCATGTAGATATATATGGCCCTTAAGGATTTATAGTACCGGGCTGAATTTATAGTTTTTTAAACCCAAGTAGACTTTGCTTTACGGTTACCTTCTACCTTTACAAACCACAACAAGAACACAATGCACTTATTTTTTTATAGTTTTTAAAATATTGCAAATAGTAAAATGTGATATGACCAAGATCTCATATCCTGTCATTCCATATCCAGATAACGATAGCACATTTTCTGTAAATTCAGTGAATAAATAGTTTATGACCATATGGAAATGCCTATTTCTCATTATATTATTCTGTCCTCAGGATATTTTTCACAGTACAGTTTTCTAGTCAGGTAGAAGTAGCTCCTCTTTTAGGTCTGAGCTCCTCGTTTTGTCTCTGCTGGTTGGAGTCCTTTTCCTGTTCAGAATTTTCTTGCCTGTATCCACGTTGTGCAGAAGAAGCCCCTCCCAAATTTGTTTCACAACAAAATAAAAGATACAGCATAATATGAAACATTTTTCTATCATCGCACGATTTATATTCAGGCCTTCCTTTCTTCATACTTGCTCTTGCGTTCTATTCCCTCTAAAATGCTGCATTTGTGTAAATGTTTCTACATTCTGTCCATGTGCCTTTTTCATAATAAATCCAGTGATCCAGTAGATCCTACTTGGTCCTCTGTGTCCCCTCCTCTGTGGATTTCAAGAGACTGAATGCCAGAGTAGCTCAGTGGGATTAAATGGACCATAGACTGTATATAAAGATGGAGGTGATGTCACATTAATTTGCTTTGGGGCCAATTTCAAGCCCAGAGTTGGATCTTATGGTCTACACTATATTTTCCACTTATTTCCAGATAAAAGGTTCAGGGTTTTTTCCTTCATGCTCTGGAATCTCACCCTACTATCGCTAGCTTACCAAAAAATGCTGAGAACTGCTACTAATAACTGCCACACTGCTAACGTATAAAATCGATGTCTGTACCTTGTTTCTTGTGACTCAAAGGCATGAGAAGCCACTCCACTTTTTTTCTGCCTGGGCACAGCTGGGTTCTCCAGTTTAAGTGCCTTTGCTGCCATGGTTGTGGTCCTCCAAAAGTCATCAAATCCTTCCTCACGATGATGTTTTATTTCCTCGCTGTGCTGTAGTGTCACATTGACAGTTTGGTTGTGAGAGAAAAAATTCATCAGCCTCAGTTTCAGTGTGAAAAAGTGTCAAATCTCTGCAGTTGCAAAAGTAGACCATTGGCTTTTCTTCCTGTATCCTTCTGTTCTGCAGTGATAGGTCCTCAAGAAACCACAGTACTGTTAAAGCAGTGGAGTCTAAGGATGTTGAATTTATAATCAAGCACGCTGGGCGCAAAGGTGGTCATGACTGTGCTTTTTTGTGCTAAAGTTCTCATCAGGTCACAAATGAGTACCATGAAGGTGAAGATACTGGTGTATTTTGGGCAACATCTTGTGCTTCTTTATTGACAATGTATCCCCAACAGCAGATATCCAAGGCTTGTGTCCCCTTTTTATTTGTATATGGGCCTGGAGACTCAGACTAGTCACATTCACTGTCCCGTTACAGCATTGATTTCTGCATTTTTTAACTGTGAGGGCTTTAAGTAAAGCATCTTTCAAAAGTCCATGAACTGCATCTGTGGTCATGTTAAATGTCTCATAATATCCAACAAACAGTTCCTCAGGTTTTAGGTTTTTAGTCTCAAAATGAAAGCACGCACAAAATGCTAGCTTTTTCATTCGTAATAACATTGAAGAAATTGTTGCCTTTTATCTTAGCATGATGGGCCATCCTATCATAATGTCAGGAGGAAGCCACTTGGTCTCCTTGTAAAGCAGCCTTGACTTTAACTCTGAAATATCTTGTGTTCACTTCTTTTAGGAGCAGTGTCTGATTCAACAAATCAAATGTGAAGGATTATGTAAAGACTTCACTGTGGGTATGAATCACACAAATGTTACAGTAGGTCAGAGTATTAATTTGGTTTTGTCATTCATGATAATGGAAATATTCTGTAATGCGCTGTGTTTTTTAAGGCAAAAACTCAGTTTGTGCATGAAGTGAAAGTGGTGGGAGGAAACCCACTCTAAAATATCAGCTTCCGAGAGTGAGTGCTGGATGTATGTAAAAGGGAGCTGGAGGGAGAGGAGAGGTTTGGATGAGACCTCGGCAAAGAAGTGTTTGCAGTAGCTGAAGAATATCTGACCAATGAACAATGATCAGGAGACCTTCTCTTTGTAAACGTGCAGCTAGGCAGAAGAACTATGCTTCATGTGAAACCCCAAGGGGTGTTAGAGTTGAGTAGGAGGTGGTTGAATAAGAACAGGGGATGGTTGGAACAGGAATGACTGAGGCTGAACCTTAAGTAACATTTATCTACCTACTTGCACTTGCACTTACACAATTTAGAATAACAAAGCTGTCAATATTGTGTTTTTCTATAAACCAAAGAACGACTGAGTTTCTACCATGGAGAAAAAAACTTTTTTTTTCCTACTGTGTCTCCTGTTGATGATAAAGTTCACATTTAGAGTGTAGATATTGATCTTTTAATATGAGAATTGATCCTAACCAGAAGAACCAGAAGAACTAAAATGGGCTTGCTTTAGTCATCTGGATTTTGCTTGAATTGTAATCGGTCAGAATATGCAAATTATGTGGTCGTAGCAGATTTATCAATAAATGTGCCACATGTTATGACAAAGGAGGTGATGAAGGATCTTTAAATCGACTGCTGCAAGGCAAGGATCGTGTGACAAACAAAAACAGGCAAAGGTATTCATGGAATATAAATAAGTACTGAGCTCATGAAAAGTTGACTTTTTAGAGATACATCATTACATGTTATGCTACAATAAGATGATCTTATAGAATATGCATCGCTGTAGATAAACTACCAACAGTATATATAGTTGTTCAAATGAGCGCAACAAGCAGTAAAACAAACACTGATGCAGAAGTAAAATGAATCCAAACACATCATATATAATAGTGAAACTCTGACAGGGACCAATTTACTGCACAATCACTACTTACTTTTACATTCACTTTTACTACTTAGTTTGTATACTTTATGTACAATTATTACATATATTTTTAAATTACTAAGTATTTGTTCTTAGGTAAAGAATCTAAAAAACACCAGTAATTTCACATGAAAAATGATATAGACTACTGACTACTGTTTGGCACCAAATCCTTCATGCAAATATTTATGGAAATCAGTAAATACCCATGAAAATGAGTGAATGTAATGCTGCTCTCAGGGACAAACCCATATCTTTGTTCATTTCCATGCAGCTCTTGACCTCTGCTCGTCTTAAATCATTCACCCTTACAATGACCACATGCAGCCATGGTACATTTTCTTATATGATTGTTTCCAGTCAAATGCATATCCCCCTACCACAACCAGCCATTTATTTCCCTCCTTTATATTAAATCAAGTCCAGCTCAATGTGGTAAGCTATTTGATGGGAATACAAAATTGTCTGCCTCATCCATTCCCCAGCTTGCCCAGTTCCTAGCAACCAACAAGATTAGGCTGTCTGTTTCTCAGTGGTTTGGAAAGACCCAGAGTACAGGCAGATACCATAATCACATTATACAGACTTAATGCATGCATGTGAGCACACCAGATAAACACATGCAGCATGTGCCTGCACACACACATCTAATAAATAATGTCACAAAGGGCAAACCCATATCAGTTCACATCTGTTATTTGTAAAATAAAACATGCACTTGTTAAAAATAAGACAGAACAAACCTCAGCTTTAGATCCTGTATTTACAACCCATTTGCCAGAGTAAAATGTTGCCATTGTATGTTTCTGCAAATCATGGACCAAACTCACAATAAATGCATTTCTTATCAACATTTCTAGATCTGTGCATGTCAGCTTGATAGTGCTTTAACCGCTCATGACACTGAGTCTATAAACAGAAACAGAAATGTCATATTTTCATCACTATTTCCATGTTGTTTTCCACCTTTTGATGTGTGACTAACGCTCTTTCAGTGACTTCATCTTGTTGCATCCCCTCCTTCTTCTATGGTTTAATGGCACCTGAGTGAAGAATCATTTGGCCAATTGCATCTCAATGAGTATTTATTGACAATGACAGTAGGTGTGTTTCCATCCAGCTGTTTGTATTTGACTTTTCAAATTTGCAAACTAAAAATATTGCAAAAAAAGGGTTTTACGCTTGGAGAGGTGGAAACACCAGTGCATATTGATAAAAGGTAAATGTCATTAAGTGCAATGGAAACAGATTTAGCAAATAATTGTGTGTCTGCATGGGTGGACCAATATGGAGACTGTAACATTCAATTGAATTAATACAAGAAACAGAAATACTATATTAGATATAGTAATGACATGCCACCATGTATGAAGAGCTGCAGAAGGAAATGTTACACGAAGGCTTTGACAAAATGAAATAATTTGAAACAATGTTATGTGGTTCAGACCAGGGGTTTGGTTCCTGAAAGTACATGGACCATGTGCATCAGCTCATCAATCAACATCTCAGGTAGGCTTTGTTATTTTATGAAACATAACATCCAATGCGCAAACATTTAAACCATGATGATGACCAAGAACTAGCTCTTAATATTCACAAAACAGTAGTGGATGGAAACATGCATAAATCTGCATTTTCTTTTGCCAAGTTTCTGAAAAATCAGTTAAAATTTGCAATATATTTGGACGACAACCTGCATATTATGTATTTAGTTGCAAAGTCAAACACAGGTCGTTGTTAACTGTATGAGAAAGTTTGTCACAAATAACAGCATTGCATTCTATTTATAGAAAAAGCACTTCTTGGCAAACATTACATGTCTTTTTCAATATAGATCAACATACAAATACTGAGATTGGGAAACAGGCTTTTAAATTTTATGCTGAAGTGGAATAATTTACAATGACTCCTGAGGTTGGACAGACTGGCCCCATTAGTTCAGTTTAATGCTTGGGACATGTTTTCTTTAACTGGTTGTGGTGTCATTTGTTATATTGATATATTGATATTGATAAGAGTAACATAATTATTTACTACGCGTTGCTTTTGTATGTTTTTGGTTTTGCAATTGAAAAAGTCTAATTGAGCCACCTCTGTATGAATAGAAAAAAGAAAAGAAAATACTAAAACTAACATTTCATGACCATGACAGCCCTAGTCCTCCACCCAAATTGTTCCAGTCCACATGAGACACTATTAAGGGGCTGAAAATAACAAAGGGCAATAAAATGAGGCTTCTACATCTTATGGAAAGACAAAGGAAGCACACACAAATTAAAAGGGAAAAGTATTGTCCCCAACCCTAAGAAAGACACTATACTGAGCCCAGCATGCAGTAGCTGCAGGGACAAACAGTATAATGGACAATAACATGAACAAAGGCAGTGAGATAAGACAGCAAGTGACATACAAGGAAACATGGTGATTGATTGATAGGATTACTATATATAATACACAATAGGCTGATCCTCTGTTAGATGTGACAGGTGCCTGACAGAGAGGATACATGCAGCTGCACAAACACAAGAAACACACACTGTTACACTCAGATTCAGCACGGTACAGTACACTATTTTTTACATGCAGATATTTTCTGCTAACATACTGCGACCTACAGTCTGCTGCTGTCTTTTACTCCACTGTCACTGCATCTGTTGGGTTTTTGTGACACTCATGTATCAAGGCAGGTGCTTCACAGCCGATGCCCAGCCCTGATCAGCCACAAAGATTAAGCACTGCATCAATCAAACAGCACTCCATCAGCCTGTCTTCACTGCAGTACATCTCAGTGCACACCCTAACACTGGCACTCTGTAACATACATATTCATACAACATACATCTTCCTAATGGAACACAAGTGGCGTGGATTTATCATTTGCAGCTCCTCATGTGGTGCCATCAAACTCAGCTGGATGTTTTACCTATTTTAATTTTTTTTTTTTTCTTTTTCAGAAATCTACCTCACATAAGGGGTGTTTGTTTGCCTGTTAGTCTTTGCTCTTTGGATGTCAACACATACTGTGGACCAGATAGCTTGAAATACTTTTGGTTTATTACAGTTCAACTTTTACTTTTGTAACCCTCAAACTGGTTTTATGAACTGTGACAAAGTGCCATGAGAAAACCAATATCAACCTCACAAAGCATGAAAAATATACTTTTTTACTACTAATTTTGAGTAGAGGACTTAAAGCATCCCTTAAAGCTGCAGTGCTTGATAGGTTTTTAGTGTCCAACAAAAATTCCAAAAATTCCATAATTACCTTTCAGCACATTATAATTCAAGTGGTCTGAGAGAACACAAGACTCCTGCATCTACTCTTTGCCTGTGTTTTGAGGCTGTAGAAAATCTACCCCATGACGTCCAGATTTTGGGTTATCAGACAGGTAGGGGGGGGTTAAATACATGATTGAGAGCTGTAATTACCAATCAGATTCCTTCAGATGTGACATGGAAGATTCTACTGCTCTACTCCATGTCTTGACATGGAAGCTTGGATGCAGCATGAAATGACATCAGGTTATCTATATTTCTCCGTAGTCTTTTGATTTGGACCTGGAGGAGAGAGCTGCAGAATGAAGGTGTGCATTTTCAAATTCTGCCATTTTTTCCTCCTCTCTTGCAGCTTAAAGAATGATTGAAATACTCTTACATTTGTGTTTCCATTAAATCTTTTTAAAAGAAAGGTTCAAAATGGAAATTTTGCACATGCTTGTGTGCTTAAATGAAGTTTGTGTTTGAGTCTGTTTTGTGTTGAGAGCAGGTCATTTGTTGATGAAGCTAACAATCATCTCCCTTGCTTATATCCATGACAACAGCCACAATACACCCTATTTCTACAGTATGTAGATGACTTGGGTGGGATTTTCTATGAAAATCTTCAATTCTTCAGTCCTTCTTCTTTCAACACAAACTTTACTTAAGTACACAAGCACATACAAACATTAAACCTTTAATTCGCAAAACCTTACAATAAGATTTCACCCCTGCACTTTGTATTGTAATTTATTCATGTACTTCAAATAAATCTTTGGTAAGTCCCTCCTCTGGTCCACGAATAAAGCCAAAACCACTGCCATTAGCTGTAGTAAATAAAAGATTGACTCACATTTGAAGACCGATTGATGTAATCACTTCTTTTGTTCAAAACTGCCCGATACACATTCTTCATCAAAGCAAAATCCAGAAATGAAATACTTTGTGTAAAAGTACTTCACCTCAGGCTCATATAAGAATTCAGTATTTTAGACTATTCAGAACAAGTGAAAGTCCTCTAATTGTATTTAGTGCATATTTCTTTCTGTGACTGAACAAATTCTACATCCGCACCAACGTTAACAACAATCTGTAGCCTATGTAAGGTATCCATTATCATACGTCATCAAACACTTAACCATCCCCAATAATAATAATAATAATAGGTTACATTTTATAGAGCGCCTTTCATGACGTCCTCAAGTTAAGATTAGCGTTTGCATTCATTTATGCATTAACTCATTCACTCAAATGTTGTTTTTCTCATTCAAAAGTTCACTTCTGAGTAAAGTTAACATTTTATTTGTATCTACTAAGCTGCCTTTAAGCAGAATTAGCTGTGTGTAGCTTTGCTGGACTACTGTAAGTGGCTGCTTTTAGCTTTTCAGGAAAACATTGTAACAGAAACTGCTAAATAAAGCTTGAAAGGGATACCAACGGAAAACTCCCCATGCAGATCATGCATTATAGATCTGAATAGATAACTGGCAGCTTTTTCGTTAACTAAGCCAATTGTGTTGATTGATTCAGAGGGCACAAATTAACATTGAAGAGGAATGAAGACCACATTAAGAGCCAAAGTTGTGTGTGGAATAAGTCATTTTTCATCATCAAAAATGTCGATCCTGTTGAATGTTTATCACCGTAGCCCACCTTTAGAGGAGAGACACGAGAAACTCTCATACAGCCCTATGGATCTGAATTACAGTAAAACTGTACAAAGATGCTGTGAGACGTGTGCAAACAAAAGCTTAACCTCTTTATGAATCCTAATTTAACCACTGTGTATAGCTCAAGCATTGTGTTTTACCTCATATAAACTTTCTGCACTGAATGAGTGTTGTACATTTTAGGTCGCATCTTCCATTGGAGGCATATCTTGTTTCACTTTAGAACTGAAGGAATAATTTCAATAAGCTAAATGTGTTTCAGGGTTTGTATGGGCACCTGAATAAATAAAGAAGTCTTGAACAAAGCGTGAACCTGTTTTGTTTTTTTTTTTTGTTTTTTTTTATTAGAAAGTAGGATAAACCAATCACAGTTCTTGCAACCTCCTCATGGTGTCTCTGTGCTCTTCTTTTGCAGAAGTCTAAAGCAATCTATCCTTTTTTTTCTGTCCGCTCACCAGGTTCTCATCATTTTTTAAAGCAGGAAATGTGCCTCTGTCCCCTTTGGTCTGTTCTTTCATGTTAAGTTGCTCATACTTTTATCATCAAACATTTTGACATTCAATAGATGTTCATGTAATAGCCTCTAATAATAAATAATAATACATTTTATTTGACAGCGCCTTTCTGAACACTCAAGGGCACTTTACAGGGAAAAAAACACAGAACAAATAAACAGCCACAATGAAATATATCAGAGCCAAAAAGGAAGTGGAGATGATGTCTGTATGTCATCCATCACCAGTACCTGTGTGGTTCTGTGAAGTCAAAGCTAAACATCAATAGTGTTTCCGTTCTGTGTCAAGATCAAACTGTTTTTCAGTTGGATAATGTTAATTTTACATATTGTCATCTACCAAATGGGTGCCAGTTTGTGACTGCTATAATAGAGGATAGAACAGAGGTTCAGCAGCTCGTTATAATCTTTTAACAGCTGATGTATGAAATGCTTCTCTGCTGTGTTTTATGCAGTATGGACTAGAAAACAGCTTGCGCCTCTAATCTTGCCCATATTATTAACTGATTTATCTTAAAAGATGTCTGTTTAACATCAGCATCAAGTCACTCTGTGTTGAAATGAACATACATTTTATCTTACAACAAAAGGCAGTAGCTATGCATGGTGTCATTTCTTATAGAGGAGCCTTCTCTACCCGCCGTTCGGTTGTCAGTTCTGTCAACAGAATTCATATCTCAGTGGGGGGAAAAGGAAAGAAAAAGCACTCCTCTCCCTGTCTAATCCACTGGGATGCAACAGTGAATGTACAGCAGGGTGGAAAAGATAACTTCTCCCAGGGGAAGCTGCCAGCCACAACTCTTGATCACCGCCTCCCTTCATCTTTGTTCTTTTTCAAATTTAGGAATAAAAATGCAGCCGCAGTTTGCCCAGTAGCTAAACATTATGTTATCTGTTGCAGCTTAGGCAGGAACTTTGACTTTTTACTCTGAAGGGATGATGGACTTTCTACTTGCCCACTTAAGTGGATTAACACAGTGTGTGCCAACAGTATCATAGAGGTGTTATATAGACAAGTGTCTTCAAAGTCGTCTTTTGTTCATGGAAGCCAGTCATGAACTTGACAGCTTAATCCTCCTTCTGAGGGAAGGCATCAAATTACATTTGAAAACTAAAATGCTGAAAAGGCACTAAATGTGTTGCTCTAACTTACAGTGTATAATTAATAGGTTTTTATTTGTCACATTGTGGTACGTTTTTAGTCATTTTTCCATTTAGTAGTGAGAAATGGAGAGAAAATGCAACATGGATCTATCAAATCCCTTAAATAAGATGGCAAAGAATTTTTATATTTGATTTCATGGTAGCTCTAGAAAGGAGCCCTTATTTTTTATTTAAATGGGGTAAGATTCACTTAAAGCTGCAGTGTTTGGCATCATAATTACCTTTTCAGCATATTGTTATTCAAGTGATCTGACAGGAAACAAGAATTCTAGCCACTTCTGTGGACTGTGACGCAGACTTTGGCTAATCACAGGTGTTTTCAGGAAGGTAAGGGTTTTAAATACGTGATTGACAGCTGTAATTACAGATTGCTGTTCAGATTCAGTCAGATGTGACTCTACTCACATCCGATTCGACACAGAAGCTTGGAAAAGTGGTGTGAAAGGGTGTCAGTCATATATATATATATATATGTTGCTGCAGAAAGAATCTGTGTATTTTCAAATTCTGGCGTTTTTTTCCACTGACTTCAACTCTTGTAGGTTTGATAGCTGAGCAGATTTCATTCCAAAGCTGCTTGTGTGTCAAGCTTCATGACTGATAAATAATCAGTGATCAGTAGACGTAAACATGAAAATAATGAATAGCGTTAGAGCAGGAGGCTTGGAGCGCTTTGCTTAGAATCTCATAATACTTAGAGAATCTGTCTGTCTACAGTATGTGCATATTTAATGAAAAGACATCACTTCTATCCATTAAGAAATGACTACAGTTTGACTTGTGGCACATCTTGCAGTAATTCTCTTTGAGCCTTTTAGATTTAGTTCTTTAACTAGCATCTGTGTGCCCTCTGGTTGTGTGCTGATCTCACTCATCTTCTTGTACACTCACAGCCCTCCACTCCTCCCACAAGATTTGCACACTTGTTAAACACATTTGTAGGGCTAAGCAGGGCCAGACTATGGCTAGACATTTAAATAAAATGTAAGACTCTAATCTTTCTGTGTAAGACCCTCACCTGGAAAGAATAATTAACCACCCTGGTAGCCAAGGGTACAGAGAGGATAAATAAGGCCCCTTTCTGGAAGATAGAGACCTTTCCTTTTGGAAAAAAAAAACACATTCCTTCACATAGATGAGATGATTCAATCATTTTGCTATTCATTTGCTACTCAACCAGTGTCTAAAAGTAACTTTTTGACACAAAAGCCAAGGGGAGAAAATCCACCGGCCTGGCTTATTTTTTTACCAGACAAAAATTCTGCATATGAGGTATGATTTTAGTATTTAACTTTTTTAAAAAATGCTGCAAACAACTTGAAAATGACCACAGATACATGGACCTTTTGTACATGACTATTGTGGAGTGCTGATCTTTTTTGTAACATCTAGAAATGAATGAAATATTGTAATAATTTTAGCATCTACATTAAAAAAGCTGTCGTGAATGAACAAGAAAGGTGGGTGTTAATCTCGGACCGTGTCCACAACATTTGATTTTCAGTGTTCAATCAGTTTGTAAAATCAATAAACTCATTAAATGTGGCAGATATGGTATGATCATGGATTCTGTTCCTAATCAAAATGGGGATATTTTTTTCAAAATGCATGCCTGTCCTCATAAATGATATTGGTATTGGTCATTTCCTAAATATATAATCAGCTGACCTTTACTGATAACAAGCCTGCAGCAAAAATCCATGAGAAGTATGGATGGTGCTGAGCTTTGTCAAAGCAACAGAAAATATAATCAAAAGAAACAGTGTGAACATGACCTGAATCTTTACAAAGAGGCAAAGTGACTTTGTATATAACACTAACCCCTTACTTTTTGTGCGATGCTTGTTATGTTACCAAGTGGTTCAAAGAAAGTTGTTTATCCCGAAGGGGAGAGTATGTTCAAAACACAAAAACAGACACAGAAAATCCGATGTCTTAAGTGATCTTAACAATGACAATAAAAAAGAGACAAAATGTCAACAGCATGTCAAAGTCCTTTGACTTAGTGCTCTTTTTGTCTCCTGTATGTTTTTTACCTTGAGTAAAAGCAGCAGTGATTCATAGAAAAAGTAAAGTCACGCACTGAAAATTTGACAGACATTTCAGCAAAAGTAATCATTGTTAATTTGAGAATGAAACATAGATCATCTGATGGATTACTGATGAATTAATGTGTAAATTGGAAAAGATTAAAAAACAATGAAACAAAGGGTTAATTGAAACCAATTGTAACCAAGTAGCATTCATACAAAAATACTCAAGCAAAGTGCCTTAAAGTGAAGTACAAGTACTTTACACCACTCTCTCCTATACAGAGGAAAGCACATGTAACTAGGGCTGCAACTAATGATTATTTTCATTGGCAATTAATCTGCTGATTATATTTTCAATTCATCAAGTAATCATTTGGTCTGTAACATGATATTTTCAGATGTCTTGTTTTGTCACAACCTAAAGATATTTAGTTTTCTGTCACAGAGGAGGATAGAAACTAGAAGATATTCACATTTAAGAAAATGGAATCTGAGAATTGAAATCTTTTTTACCTTTAAACATTACTCAAACCAGTTATCGATTATCAAAATAGTTGTCGATGAATTTAGTAGTCGATAAGTAATTGATTAATCGGTTAATCGCTGAAGCTCTACATGTAACCTAAACAAAAGGCACTGATCAAAGTGTTTGTGTGTATTTATCTATTTACTAACTTGATTATAGTTATGGAAAGAACTGCAATGACTGACAGTGAGAGCTGAGGAAACAGTTGCTGTTCATGGGGTTTCATTAATTTTATTGCCATCGTTATCTGTATTTAACACCATTATAGTACTTTAGAGCAATTATACAAAGTAGATCATCAGAGCAGAAAGCTGAATACATACATAAAGCCAATGGGTCAATGCTCATGAAAACAAAAAGCAGTGACTTCTAAATGTATTCTGACTTGTTTTTCATTACAGACAGTATGAAGGCAAGGTGTTTAATGTTTTATCTGGCTAACTTTGTTTAATTTGCACATGGACAGGAATGGATGTGTATTATATATGTATTTTCTGGGCTCAGAGACATGTGTGACGTTTTTTTTTTAACACAAACTATGATATTTTCCTAAACCTAACCAACTAGTTTTGTTGCCTAAATGTAGCCAAATATTTTGGTACCTAAACTTAACCAAACTGCAACTGAAAACTGAAAAGAATAATGGAAAAACAAGTCCATGCATTTTCCATTTATCCCAACTTCTGTCACACAGACACTGCACTCATTGCACTGAAAATAAAACTGGTCGAGGATGAAAGAAAGACAAGCCTGGGAGAAAAAGCAATGCACGTCAGAAAATACAGCCAAACCTCAAACCTCACAGTATCTTCTATAGCATCTAGTTCTATGTTATAATAAAGAACGACATTGACATCATCTCATCAAACATATAGGTGGAAATAAAGATAACTCATATGGACTGTAAACTTCAACTCTTGATAAGTATTCACTGTATGATAGATTGAAGTTGTCAGGGTCCTGTCTGAAAAAAACATTTGAATATGATTTGTCATCTTATGCCTGATATTGAGAGGTTCTGCCACCCTTACCTCCAATGACACAAACCTCCCCCCTGTGAGGTTTTGTCAGGCAATAAAACCATCCCTCCACTGCTACATTTTATGTTTTTTGCTGAAATGTTGACAGCATACAGCGTGCGTTTTAGAAAAACCCAGTTCATTGCGCTGATAGTGAACCAGTGTATTTGTAGGTTTATACCTTTACCTGCCACCTGTGCATTAGCACATACCGTATCCTGACCTGACAAGAAACCTCGGCGCATCCAGATTGCAATGCACATTTATACGACTGAGCTCACACACAGGATGCAGGGTTTTATAGCTGTGTATCTAAAAATATGCCACTCTCCACTGGCTGTAGTAATTAACATGAGTTTGACCTCTGCTCCTTTCAGCCCCACTCATCTGTAGAGCTACCTGCTTTACGAAGATTGGTGTGGAAGTGTCATATTATATTTGATTTGATCTGAGAAAAAAAATGCCAAAGCAGATCTGGTGGATGGAAAATGATGATGGGGACGAAACCCACCTCATTCTTTCAACAGATTATGTTTCATATTGAACTCTGACACTGACTTCCTCCTTGTGCCTTGAAAAAGATACAGTAACAGAATCCACCCTTCTAATTTTTAATGTAAGAGCTAACATATAACTTTCCTGAAACACGATCTTCAGTTTGTCATTAAATTAAAACCCAAAGCTCTATCTTTTTTCTTTAAAAAAAATTACAAAAAGAACAGATAATAGTTTAAAGTACTGAACTATCAGTAAAGTACTGAAGTATCAGTAAGAGTATCAGTGTAGTAGTACTGTACTGTCTTTGTGATACCCTTCTCTATTCATGATTATTGTTTTGATTATTGTAACATAATTTTATATTATAATAATGATCATAGTTCTTTTTGTTTACATTGTCAAATAAAACACAAAATGTTTCAATGTTTTGTTGTTTTGCTTAATTGTAATATTCTCATGGTATCAGTTGAATTGTTTTGAATGTTCAACCTCTATATTTCTGAAGTGTTCTGACCATAAACGAAAAGGTTTAATAATCTGGTTTCTTCAACTTTCGCTCGTGACCAAATCAGCCTCTAAGCTGGACAGAAATAATGATTTGACATTCATCATGATAATTATTGATATCAGCTGATATGAGCATTTTTATCATGATTCATTTTTGGCCATACAAGGCCATTCAAGGTATCAGTATTGGTTCCAATATTACACATTTTTTAACACTACCCAGCTTTAATCTATAGTAATTCTAGGCGGAACATCCCTTTTACAGAAAGAAACATCATAGGCAACACTTCTATTACCATATATCTACTTAAAGTTTGATCAAATATTCTTAGTTTAAGACCAATTTAGTCACTTTCTCCAGTGTTTGAGCCATATGTGAACGCCTACATGTCTTTATAGAGTTTGCTGAGTTGCCATGGAGATCACCTGACCTGAGGGTGGAATTGTGATCATGTGATAACAGGTGGTCTCATGTAGGGGAGATGAGAACCTAAAAATAGTGACTGGCTTCACGTGTGAGTGTTGTGTGTGTTTCTCCTGCTGTCCACTGACTAAAGGCCGGTGACCTCTGACCCCTTCCCTGTAGATGCCATGAGCAGTTTCATTGTGTTGGTCACAGATCACTTATTTTCTCTCTGTTTGATGCTTTCATTCACACAGGGATGCCTGTTGTGGTCCCAGTCGATTCACTCTTCGCCTCTAACTCGCCCCACTCAAATATAAATGAACTTTACACCACACACAGAACCAAGGGCGTAACTTTGGGTCTACCATCGGGGGGGTTCAAACTATTTGCCTGTTTATTTATTTACTGAATCATTTACTTTTTTTAAAAGGAGTCAGGGTAATTTGGCGTGCCTGTATTAGCCCCTGTGCAAATTACGCGCTTGCATATATCTGTACATTCTTAAAGAAGGAACAGTATAGAGGTCTTTCTAGGTCATTTTAAGGCAGGAAGTGATTATTTTCATGGGGAAAAAAACATCTAAATATGTAACATTAATACACAGAGATGAGTTTTTAGGGACTTTAACTATTTATTGCAACAACACACACTGTAGTTTGTTCATATAATGCTTTGATACTTTTTACTGTGATTGACTTGACAATGTTGCAGATGTGTACTTGACTATTTATACCACAATACTATATGCTACAATGACACAGTAGTTAATTGGGCAATTCAGATAAAAGCACCAAATACCTGTTTGCGTCTGGGTTTAAAAGAAATGAACTGGGTACACACTGACTTCTTAAGAGGTCCAATTTGTCCTGATGGATGTGACACACTGCAACATGGTTCAGTCTCTGCTGTGTCATAGTTGTGCGTAACCAAGTCTTTAATCGTCTAAGAGCACTAAAGCTCCTCTCTGCCTCAGAGGACGAGACTGGTACCACAAGGAGTAACCTCACCAAAGTTTCAATTTCAGTGAATAAGCCTCGCACCTCAAATGGCAAACTTTTGAGAACGTTTGTAGCCTCTCCACAGGAACTGTCCGTGTAATTATGTTTGAACATAGGTAGCTGGATTTCCAGCAGCATGAATTTCTGGATAGTCATGAACCACAGGGTCAATATTTCCAGAAAGCAAGGTGTTCTCCAGCTTTTGCAGGGTAAGAAGCCCACCCTGCTGGAAACGTTCTGTGAACTGTGTGTGAATGGTGTCAAGTACCTTATAAAACTCAACTCTGTAGTATTCCATAGGAGTTTTAGGACTGGAACCACTTGATTCTCCACTATAGCGCTTGGGTGGTTGTCGAACTCTTGGCATTGTTATAGGTTCTAAGTCTGAAGAGTTCACAACTGTAGATGCCTTCTCAAAAAGGCTTTGGAAGGCCTCATCGCTTCTCTTGCCATTGAGAGTAGACTGAACCTTACAAACAGCAGCTTGCATACCAGAAACAGTCTGTGTCCTTCTCTGGAGAGAAGTGTTGAGACACTTTAGCTCTCCAATAACTGCTTGTGCCATCACAAGACCAAGTACAGTACTGCCTCTCATAAACCATTTGCATAGACCATTTGCAGTGGCTGCAGTGGGAGAGTCAGTCCCTGCCATCTCCTCTAAGGCAGTGAGGATAGAGTCATACTGTGTTAAAACGGAGCGGATGGCACCGTGTCTAACAGTCCACCTTGTTTCACACAGTGGTTTCAGGGCACTTGAGATTCCATGGTCAGATATCGCTATCTGATGAAACATCTGTTTGAATTTGCCAGACTGTCCACACAAAACTCCTAATTGATGAACCCAGTCAAGCGCATCTCGCACAACTGTAGAAGCTGAGCATGCTTTTTGTGCTACCAAATTCACACAGTGTGCTCCACAGTGCACATATAAAGCTTGTGGCTGTTTCTCCCTAATAAGAGCCTGTGTACCAGAATATTTACCAGACATATTCGCTGCGCCATCGTATGTCTGCCCACGTGGTGCTGAAAATGGCAAATTTAGTCTGCAAAGTACATCTAATGCCACTTTTGCAAGATACTCTCCTGTTGTTTCAGTCTCTGAATACATCCCAATAAATTCCTCATGAGGATTTAAGTCATGATCCACATAACGAAGACATACAGATTCTTGCTCTTGACCTGATATGTCTTG
>JAPQRN010000007.1:6968889-7001368 GCA_037367275.1 Coranthus polyacanthus
GATTTTGAAAACAGTAACACGCAGAGAGCAGAAACAGTTGGCCGGTGGCTGGCTTATTCCAACAGACTCCTTTAAGTCAAACTACAGGTCAGTGGGGCCTTGGCGGAGGTCCTTCTACTTCTAGTTCATGTGTCTGTCTCTGTATCCAGGCTAACAGTAGGATCCTATTTGGGGTGTGTGGAGCTTCTCCGAACATTACTTTGCTCTGCAGATGTATGAGCCATCTGCAAAGCAGTGGGGTTCAGCCGAGTAAGATGCAACCGTGCTCGGACTCGACAGGCTTATAATAAAGTGGAGCCGTTTCTTGTACAGTGGCATCATGTTCGAGTCCTGCTGTGCAGCCTAATTTCTGTGACTCTCTGGAGAAGGTGATACATCTAATTCAATTTCAAGTGGCTACTTAACAGCATTGAAAGCAATAATTGCTCAATTTTCTCCACCTAATTATGTAATTCTTTGCAAAGTAAGGGATTAAAGATAATTATAATTCATACTGATGGGCACGGAGTTACACAACTTCCATAAATATGCCAGTTCCTCTCATGTCCTTTAGAGAGAGATGAGAACATAAGCAGAATATTTCAAAAAAATGTTCAGCGCATTGATGAGATGTTGAAATATAGAAAAACGTCAGGAAGATAATCAGCAGATAATTCTGTTGAAAGCAGGAGGTAAATCAGGTGATGTGACTGAATTTTGTCCTGTGGTGTATGATGATTTATATCCTGGGGAAACTTGCTACCTGTTACTACACTCATCTCTTGAAGCTGCCTTATGAAACCAACACATTGACCATTTTCTCTCAGTGTTAGATGAAGGCTTATAATGACAAGGATGCCCAGCAGGGGACTGTTTGATGTAGACCATTAAGTTGACTCTTGAAAAATGTCACATAATTGCATATTTTGAAACTCAAGGCAATATAAACGCTGAGATGTTGCACTCTAACTTTTATTCAGGGGACATGGCTCTAAAGTGAGGATGTACTTGATGTCAAATTGAATCAACTGGCTCAAAAATATAACATTACTTTTCAAAACCAGGTCAAAGACCATTTGATTTCTTCACATAAATAGACAAACTTAAAACATCACCATGTGAAATGGACAAAATGCAGTCTCTCTTTTTTAAATCCCCTCTTGGCTTCTTCTGATGTCTGTTATAGAGAAGTGTATGGGTATAAAACCTAAAATTAAAGCAAATTAAGCAAAACCGATTTTCAAAAAGACATTTGTCAGTTACGTTGTCTTGACAAATGTAATCTTTGTCACCAATTTTTGTTTTACTGAAACTAAACTGAATGTTTAGAGGCAACTTATAGTGTGAAAAAAACATTTAAGATTTTTTGTAATTTTCTGTAATTTTTACAAATTTTTACGAGAAAAGCAGCGACCCAATTTAATCGTGATGTTTGTGGCAACATCAGACAAAAATACAGTCCATTAGATTATATGAAAGTCTGTCTCACCAAATAAGAAAAAAGTTTTAGGGTCAGCAGTTTGTGAGTCTCTCCAGGTTCTCAAACATGAGGGATCCAAAGTTAACCACTATGTCAATATGTATTTTCTTGACACAAAATCACATCATGTTTGATGTTAATGGTGTGTTTGATTCGTCTCAGAAAAATGTTATTTGTCTGTGTCAAAAGAGCTTATAAAGCTAAAATAAGACACGCAGAATACAAATGCATTTTTATACAGTAGCGTACACCGAATCATCGGCGCCGATAGGACTTTGGTATTGGCACAACTTGGCTTCAATCACTGACTTTGGTGGAAAATAAGAATTAAAACATAAAAAAAGGTGCACATAATCATCTATTTTTATGGTTAGTTTCATATTCAGTTATAGAGTTATTGATTAATTGCTCTGATTTTGATGTTCAGTGATTTGTTTATTCAGTACTTTCACTCAGATGTTTAGTTCAGATGTTTTTTCAAGGATAAATATCAGCTTTTCCTGCTCATTAATATATCAACCATTAAAAATCAGTCGACCTCTATTACATAGTGTGTATTATTGTAATTAATCCTCCATAAAGCCCCTAAAAAACTTGACTTAGTATGTGTTTCATACAACACATTTAATCATATTTAGTAAATAAATCATTTGTTACCTTTGACTGAAAAAGACAGCAGTAAACAATTCCAATGCAGTCAGATTTGATACTAATGTAAATTTGTATTAAATGCACTTTAAGCCAAAGGTTGAAGGTTACAACAGTGAAAAAAAACACATAAATATCAACTGTTTTATATTGGAAGATTTTGTGTAATGCCTTCAATTGTGTTTCTTTTTTGTCTGATTATTTAAAGCGTCACATCAGCCGTAACTAACACATTAAAATGAAGACGGGAAAGCCCACATATGACTCATCCCACACGACATAATACATAATACAATACAAGTTCTTGTGAGGAGGAGGAGGTGGCATCACAGTATATAAGTCAATGTATTAACCCATAAAACTAATGTTGTTTTCACTACTTATATAAATATCAAGGTGTGAATGAACTGGGTGTAAACTGAGGTGTTATTTGATACCAACAACATGATGCTTTACAGCCTGTGAGGCCTTTTCCAAGCCCACACACATCTTTTTTTATGTTGTGGTTGTTGAAATGTTTTCGTCCTCACGACATTTCATCAATCCCGGAAATGAGATTCCCTTGTCACTTGGCATTTTGAAAGGACAAAGGATAAGATCATGCCATAAATGGTTTTATTTCACTACTTGGTGCTGTAGTGCTTCAATAAGACGCAGGAGCTTCTGCATTTGAAGAAAAGCTGCTTAATTACTGGCCAACTGTATTGTTTTTGTTGGTCGCCAATGGTTCCCGCAAAGTCCAGATGGTGAAATAATAACAAACTAGTGTTGACTCAAATGAATCAATCTGTAATACACACTTTTGTAAAAAATGATTTTTTTTAGTTAGGGGACAGGGGCAGGTACATAGAAAATCATGTATAAAATATAAGGAAAAAAATCAATTCACCAAACTTTAAAAAACGTGTTATACTTCAGGGTTTCTTAAATCCAATAATCAGAAATTATAGGCCTTAAAATATCTCAAATAAGATTTTGACAGGTGTTTAAAATGAATTGGATTATGAAGTTATAGGTCTTGTGTGAAGATTGTATTATTGTGATTGTAGAAGTGGAATATAATGAAGTGTGTAATTACATGCAAATGAGAATCATGATGTTTTTTGGGGTTTTTTTCCTCAGAATGACCTGTTTGTATCTACAGAGGGAGCGGGTTGCGTCTACTGTTTCTAGCTCAGAATGAACTTCCTCTTCTTCTTTTTTTTCTGTTTAATAGAAGATGCATCCAGCAGTGAGTGAAGGTGTTTTACTGTCACCTACTATGTCTGAGTGTGGACCAGAGTTAATATCCCTGAATTAAAAAGTCCAAAGGAGACAAAACAAACACTGACTCTAATGAAGGATGTGCGTGTTTTTTTGCAGCCACCGTTGGCAGAGTTCAGTTGTTTGCGATCTGCAACTTCACAGCAGCTTCACTGAACCTTATGTTACTATTATAAATCGTTGTTCTTCTACCTATTGTTTTATTTATTCTATACTATTGAATGACTCCGTACCTTTCTTGAGGCTTAAGTCTTTTAAGGTCTTTTAAATTGAACTCATTGTTTTTATTTTATCCCTGATGTTTTATTTAGTTTCTCCTTTCAGTTTTTTTTTTCAGTTTTTTTTCATTTCAAGTTCAGATTTTATTGGTGTTTTATGCATTTGTTGTAAAGCAATTAACGCCGCATTAAGTGCTGCATGAATAACGTTTATTTACAAGGATTGTGATTTTCCTTCATATCCTTCTTAATTTTTTTTCTTTTTGCCAGTATGGGTGTGAAGTAGGCCTTAAATTGAATTCATAATAGTTATAAAAACTTTCCCAGCAGAAACCCTGACTTTCGGTTATTAAATGACACCACCGAGGACACCATGAGACTTTCTATTAGTACTATTCATTGGAAAGATTGAAACAGTCATGCAGATTGCTTTTGTAGCTGCTAATTTCTTCTCTCCTTTCTGTTTTCACAGCTACGTTGGGGACCTTGGACTTCAGTTTGCTGTACGACCAGGAGAACAACGCACTGCACTGCACCATTAACAAAGCCAAGGTGAGCTGCCACGATGGCAATGATCTCAAATGTAAAGCAAAGTCAGAAATTAGGCTTGTGAGGAGGAGGAATGAAGATTTTTATTTTATAAAAGCAACAAGAAAGTAAGTGTGTGGGCTGCACACACAGGGAGTGATTCGGGAGAATGGGTACAGGCTGCTGAAAGGCTGAAGCAAACTTTATTTCTATAGGTCTTTTCTTAACAAGGTTACAAAGTGCTACACAGAAAAAAGAAATTGGATCACAAAACACTGGGAGAGAAAATCAACTTTAAAAAATGGCAGAAGTAGAACAATATAATTCATACTTACGAATTCATAATAATAACCGCCAGATGCCAGTTTAAAAAAAGCCTGGCCCCAATTGAACTTCTCTCTAGAAATACTAAATCAATATTTTTTTCCATGAGCCATTCCGGTCTCATTGTCTTTATTTGGAGTCCAATAAGTGCCCTGGTCTATCTTTAAATTAAAATTTAAGCTGCCATCTTGGGCTTTGATTGACAGGTGTGAGTCAGACTTTCAGAGCTTCTGTTTATTGAATAAAACACGTTTTACCATCTTTTTCCAGTGATAGACATCTCTACTGTGGTTCTCAAATGTTTCAAGAAGTTTGCCATTTCAGTAAACTTCTTCAGCTTCACCCTTTTGTCCAGATATGGTCAACTCTGGTTCTAAAAAGTCAACATGGTCAAAACGCAAATTTAAGGCTTCAAAACAGTAGTCCAAAAACCAATGGGGGATGTCATGGTGTCTCCAGATTTATGTAGCTTGTCTTATATGAGTTTTATAAGGAACAACCAGCTGACAACCAACACCCCGTCACACAGGGAGTCAATAAATCATTTATTTACTTTGGAGCGAGCCCATTTAACGCTTTTAAAGTGGTCAGTAAGAATTTTAAAATCAATATGGAAAAAACTGGCAGCCAGTGTAAGCTTAGTACCTGAGTCAGTGGAGGGAGCTCTGACTGATACTGGCATAAAGTATGTTACAGTAGTGAACCAATCAGCAGCTTGATGCTCCCAAGCTGTTTCATAAATACAAAGCAATTAACTAGGAAAAATCTGCTACTGATTCTCGTGCAGGACAGCGTCATCTCACAGTAAACTCTGGATTTTGCACAAAACCTATTTGCTTTAAGGTGATTTGCATTTTCATTAGTTTTTAGATTTTTTTGTTTTTAATTTCAGTTCAGTTTTAATACATTTTTAAAGTGGGTTTGCTAGTTTCAGTGATTGTCTAACTTCACACTTTCTAACACAAAGTGTGATGTTTTAATACGTTATTTCGGATTCAAACCAACAAACAAATTACGTGATTGAGGAGGCGGTTTTATGAGGTAAACTCGCTGCCCTCGTGTGAATCTGCTGGTTCTGAACAGAGTGAAATAATCATAGATATGTTTATTATATCTATGGATGTAACGGCTTCAGTTTGACCTGTCAGAAAATGAATGAGGTTTGTCAGAGTGTGACTGGGGACAGGTGGACTGAACACCTCTGATTAGTTTTAATACACATTTCATGATGTTGAGTCGTACTAACACAATACTAAAAATAAAACTCAATGTCATCAAAAAAGGATCAAGAAGATTTTCAAACATGAAATGGGGAGTTGAGCCGTTTTCCCCTATAATATGCAGTTTTTTACATATTTGTATTATCACCAGCATTGATGCATTTTATCACAATTGAGTCATATGATTTTGTTTACAGTTCATTAAATATATTTTAGTGTTTGGTGTCACTTTAATGATCCAAACTGTAAATCCAGCATCATGAGAACATTTTATATTTGAATTCAGTACATGTACATCGGTACATGCTGATGTGTGATGCACAGCTTGTGATTTATTAAAGGCTAATTTTATATGACACTTTTCACTGCTGGCTTCTGTTTTGTTGTGATGCAGACAGAATAAAGTAATGCGGGAGCAGCTAAAAGCTAGTAAAGAAAGATGCAGTCTCATTATGTTCAAATCAATAAGGACCATTTCATGTAAAGATTGACTGTGATTCTGAAAACTGACACGTTTTAACTCCTAAGTACTGGTTGATTGTGATGAGGAAAGCAGTACGTAAACATTCAGCCCGAACATTAGGGTCATAAATTCTTGACAGTTTATAGGAAAAGAATTATATGAAACCCGACATGCAACCTGTGTGATATAAGTCAAACTTATATAAATATATTGTTGCTTCATAATTAGCTAAAAACGGATGCCGAATGTTGAGCCATATTGACAGCACTACAGTTTGCGTATTATTGAGTGAGTCAATGAATCCCAGCTGACAGTCAATATGCTTTAAGATTTAATCAGTCAATAAACAACTGCTGAAGATGAATATTTTTCTACAGCCTACTTGTGTGTCAGCCTACACGCACTGGCAATACTGGTACTGGTAGAGTGACTTAACACATCCCACAGTTCTCTGCAAAGGAGATATTTATCCTTCCATCCAAGAAAGCAACTGTTTCTAAAGCATATTACAAACAAACAAACAAAAGAATATGTCTTCAACCTATTCCACCACTTTTTGTAGCTTGTAGCATCTTAATCAGTGCCAACGGAATAAAAGGCTACGTGTAATGTGTAAAATGTATCTCCTACTTCTTTAGCTTTTTTTGTTTAACAGGAAGCTCACAGTTTGCTTTAGTCTCACTGCTCTCCACAGTTTTGTTTCCAGCAGCGTGTAATAAACCTACTGTACATTAATGGGTAAAGTAGTAACAATAAGCTATGATGTGATCAGTTGCGCTGGAGGCAAACTGCACCAAAAAAAGTCCTGCTTTCACTGTTTTAACGTAAAAGTGAAGCATTAGAGAAAGTTACTTTCAGAACAATGTACTTAAAGGTGGCACTTTAAATTCTTATAAAATACAATTTAATGAATAACAATGTATCATATTCTATTTGTTATATTTGGAGTAAAACCTATTTTTCCTCATCAAACATAACAAAAAGAACCAATAAGAGTGCTGTTGAAGTGAAAGTGAAAATGGAATCTAGATTTTTTTCAGTGTCATGGATGATTCATGATTTGGTCTCTGATTTTTTTATGTCTACATGAAACCTGATTCAAAAGTAGTTTGCTTTATTTAATATGCTCTTTATGTGCAAAACAAACAAACACAACATAACAAAAACCAGCAACTTGCAAAGGTATCAATGTGTATTATTTGCAAAAAAATCAGGTTTCATTTAGAATTTTTGTTGAGAAAAAAAGACCTCCAGGGGAAGCACTGATCTCGATTTTAGAATTTAGTTATTTTTCACATCGATTATGAAGCAAATGCTTGATTAATTGAATTCATTCACTGTATTTCCCATCCCGTTATGAACAGTATCAGTACAAGTAGTAGTACTGTTAAAATCTAAACATGTCAATCCTGTCCAGCACCAGAAGATAAAAACTTCCTCTGGAGGAAAGTTGAAGTTGAAGTTGAAGTGAATAAGCCATATTTTCCTCCACAGTTGTTAGAATAAATATTGTGCAGTAGCAGACTTTCATTTGTAATTTGCATAGTTTTATTGGGATACTAGTCAGAGGCTCATTCATTTTCTGATTTGCTCATAAACTTTGTTAAATTGCAGTTGCTTTTAATGTAAACCTGTATTTATGATCCAGGTCATTCAGTCAGTGTCGTACTGATCATTTATTTATTCTCCTCTTTCCCTTCGGACAAAAACACTGCTATTATCAGTGATAAAAGTTATTTTTGTCTATAGCTGCTGTTTATGAAACTCAACAGTTTTTTTTAAATATTTAAAATAATAGTACTTGAACTGCAGTTGCCTGTTGATCTTTCTCAGAGCGAATAATTTAGTTTACAAGTTATAAAGTCCACCTTCACAAACTGCAAGCATGTGAATCTGGGCTCAAAAGTGGGTCACGGACTTGTTCTGAATGTGTCGCTGAATGTGTGTGTGGTTAAAAAAGTCAGTCAGTTTCAGTTTTACAAAAGCACCAAAGCTGAAAAGCCTTTAAATCACGGCATATTAGGAACAAATGTGAATCTAAATCAATAAAGCTCACTGGCCTCCTGCTGATAACCAGAGCAGTATTCATGAATTAAATATGCAATGAACCAAATAAGCAGAGTATTATCGACGGACAGCAGTGAGTGAAGCCTAATTAATTTGAATAAAAAGTCAGTATCGAGTAAAAATGCGTCCCAGGGCGTCTTTCTCGCTGATTCCCCGTCCTGTGTTTGTTGTGATGAAGCGGTGGTTCTGACAGCTGTGTCTGTCGTCAGCAGCCCTAACTCTTCCTGTCTGTCTGGCTGAATGAATGGTGGAGAGGAAAGTGGGCATCAGAGGATCCAGTCTTGGCTGTTGGACAGCGCTGTGGGTATCAGGCCCTCTTGATTTATGGTTAATTTCTATACTGCTCTGCTCCTGGACTTTGCGTGCTGCCTGGTCAACCAGAGAAAATGCTTGTTCTCTCTTTCGCAAATACTGTATATGCCCATTTCAGTAATTTAGTTTGTTTACTGAAAGCTCTTATTGGATTAGATTTTTTATTTTTTTTTTGCAGCTTTGGCGGCACATGTTTAATGGGTAAATGTCACTGTACGTATTACTTGCTAATTAAAGTTTATAGATTGTGGCTCACACAACAAAGGCTGCTACTTTTTTCAGGAGTGAGTATAAAGGAGTGACACATTTGATTACAATAAATACACACAGGTTTGTGCAGCAGTAGTAGCCAGTGGAATGTCATTAAGTACTTTTCATTGTACTGTACGTAAATACCAATCTGAGATACTTGTACTTTTTACTATTTCCATTTAATGCTACTTTATTTTTCTACTCCAGTAAATATTCTCCTTTTTACTCCACTACATCTGTCTGACGGCTTTAATTACTTTTCAAATCACATTCTTTCATCCCTTTCTTGTCCAGTTGAAACGATGTATCTCCAAATGTGTTGATTAGAGATACGTGGTTCTCACAGCGACCCTAAAAGCATATGATGATCTAGCAGAACATGACACATCACTGTAGATTAAACTACCCAACAGTGTGGTATTAGTATTTTAATTAAGTAAAGCATCTGAATCCTTCTACCACTGGCAGTAGCTCAAATCGTATGCCCATTGCTTTCATTATCATGGTACTGTTGGCTTTTGATAAGAAAAATAAATGCTGTTCACCACAGAATCTGACAAAAGGTCACTGAATAAAATAACAAAAAACAAAAGAGGTTAAAAGAGGGAGCAAAAGGCCATTGATCTTATCATTTATTCAACATAAAAACAAGCAGAGAATTATTTGCATGGAAAAGGTTTTATTTATTTATTTAAAAAGCATGAATAGGAAAACAAATTAAACATAGACTGACCATTCTCACGCCGTGTGAGAATGTCATTTTTTCAGGTTTTCCTTAGCGTTTCAGAGGGTTTAGGGGCTGTCTGGGTTTCAGCGTCACTACAGGGACAATAAAGGATAACTTTATTTTATTTTATTTAAGGGACCTAATATGTTGTTGTTGATACATTTAAAAAAAAGATACCTGCGGCCCTTGCTCTCCTCCTCCTCGTCCTTCTCCTCTCCATTCACGCTTTCCTCAGACATGATGGTGTGTGAAACAGAGGCGGTAGTGAAAACAGAGGGCAGTGTGTTGCTGTCAGCTGTTCTGACTGTATATCATAACATTGGCTGAGTCGACTTACAACTTACTCTGCTGCTGTCCACGCAGCTGACAGCCTGTCATACTGACACTGCCCTACATGAACTGACACGCTGTGAGTAAAGTCAAAATTCACCTTTATTGTCCAGGTAGTGGAATTCATTCAGCAGTGTGCATCTGTGGATCAACTCCAGATCTAAACCAGTGCTTTGGTCAAAGGCACTGATAGGAGAATTAAACTAGTTTACGTGTTCTTGACCAAAGAAAGACCAAAAGACACTTCATAACATTCCTTGCTGGTTTTGTACAGTTGTTCAAGTGTGTGAGAAGTTTGACCATTTCAGAGTAGAAGCATGAAAAGGCCTAATTCTCCAGTCAGAAACCTTCCCACGTCTTATGCATTTTAATAAGCCCCAGCCCCTCATTCATTCACCCAGTACAACACAGACAAAATGCTACCTGCATTACTGCTGTTCAATTAAAGTGCCAGTCATCACCTCTGCAATTTGTCATTTCCTTCGTTTGCTTTACAAATCAAATGATATATTATGTTCAGTCAGTATACATTGATTTCATTTTTAGTTTTTTGTGATGAAAAAAGGCATGAATAATTCACTATACTTGACGTTAGCACAGTTTCCATCTTAACCTCATTACTCCACACAAAAATAGCATAATACTATAATACTGCTTCACAAGTATTCCTTGCTACACTAGTATTTATTCAGTTTTTAATTCTTTCTCTTTCTTCTTTTTCGTGTTTGTACATGATTCAGTCTCTGAATACTGATCCTATGGATTCAGAGAAAGGTGTCTTTTTGAAAGTGTAGCACTGCTGATTTCTGTAAATTTCATATGGAGTGCACTTGGTATTCTACTCCAATTCTAATTTCTAAGTGGAAATAAGGGGCTTTGAACCGTGCATAAGAATGAAGGTAATGGACAAATAGCCCATAGACTGTCTTGTGAAGATTTAATTTACTCCTTTGTTTTGACATATTAACAGGGCGAGAGCCAGAGCCATGGGGTTATTTCCCTTTAGTTTTTAATGAAGGTTGCTCATGCAAGATACAATCAGTGTTCACAGTTAAAAAACAAAAACCAAAACAAACACGTTCTGGCCTTTTTTTGAAGGGACATTATCTCTCTTGGAAAGATTCCCATGTTAAAGACACTGGTTGCAGTTTTTTACTCAGAAAGGGTTCTAACTGAGTGGAATGATCTCGAAGTATCTAAGCAGCAACCATGATAAGAGCTAAGAATAGGTGTTTCAATGCTCCCTTTATCTCATTTAGCAGGATGCACTGGACCATCCTAGGGGATAGGACCGTTCCACAACATCCAACAAGCTTAAGTCAGGACTAGGACAATAGTCAGCTTTTAGATGTTATCACATGTACTTATAGAAAATATGCCAGATAAATAAGGAAATAGGATATCTATAAAATGCATATGTCACCAAGACAATTTCTATATTAATCCTGCTATGCTGTGAGTGTATTTATCCAACAGTTTGGTCAGGTGACTATAGCATGGTTCAGCCATGGATGTTCTATTAGAACTTAAAGGTTTGGCTATATGACATTTAGTGACATCTAGTGGTGAACTTGCAGATTGCAACCAAGTAAATACTCCCACCCCACCTTCCAGGAGTCCCTTAGATTATAGATTCAAAGTTGTATTGCACATAAGAGAGAAAATAAAAAGATCTGTAAAAAGAAACAGAGTAAATGCAGTCCATAATGACTGAAGTAAACCAAATACCTTCAGAATGAAATGTGCAAGAAGAATCCATAAGGGCTTGTTGAGTGGCCCCCGTGTTTGTTTTGTCAGTTCTGGGCTTTTTACTTAAGTGGATATTAACTCTGGCCCACACTCAGACATAATAGGTGACAGTAATGTACCTTAACTCTGGATGCCACCCATTGTAAAACAGAAAGAAGAAGAAGTCTGTCATAAGCCACTGTAGAAACATGGACTCCATGCACAGTGTTGATATAAATGGAATGAAAACACAACTCTTATTTTCACGATTCTACACTACTGAAAACATAATTATGAATATCATATTACATTTCTGCAATTCGATTCCCCTAAATCTTACACACTGGACCTTTAATACATACATTTGTGCAATGCTTAGTTACTTGTCTTGTTTCAAGCTGCCAAGCTCAAAAGTCAAGGAATCACCAAAGCTAATAGGATATATCCTCTGCACCATTAGTATGTGTAAACACTTAGAAAGAAAATCTAATGAAATACTGTACTTTCAGATGACACTGATGTCCACTGATAGAGCTAAAACTTCAGACCCTTTATAGTGATGCTCCTCAATCCTGTATGCTAGTCTTTTTTTTTTCTTTTTACCTATGAGTTAAAACCATGTGATACCTCAGTGATGTGTTAACTGATAGGGGCACTTATCTTGTCACAGTGAGTTTTGTTTTTATCCACACTGACAGCTATGTCACAGAAAAGATTCACAGCTGAGGGGAAAACTGTTATGATAATGTCTTTGCTTCAAATCCACAACATAAGATGTTTTAATTAAGGTTGGGCTTTGGGCACAAATGGACGAGCCACAAGCTATGGTCTTGGCATCTGTCAATTTCAGATAGTAATCAGTTAATAGCTGTTTATTCATTACTGGAAGTGATTCTATTTAGAAGTATTGCATGATGAAGCATCGCTTTACCTCTTACAGTGATGGTAAATGAGGAACATTATTTATGATAGACCAAAGTGTAGGGTTTCCACAGTGTTCTTCATCTCCTGTCTTGTGGAGAAATATAAATGGGGGGTTGGAAAACACAGAGTCAGACCATGGTAAAGAGGTAGGCTGTTAAGATGTAGATAAATACCAGTTAATGCTCACAGTATTCGAAGTGAGGCCACAACATCCCCTCCAAAAATATACAGTAAGACTTGAATTAAAAGCAATGAAAAAATTAAAAGCAAACATAAAAAGCAGATCTGGAGCTTACCAATGACCCAAACGTATGTGTAAACACTGTCTTTAGCTGCCTTTTTAAATAATCCACAGAATCAGCAGACTTAAGTGCAGCAGGGTTAGATGCTACAGACTCAAAAGCTCGATCACCACAGGTCTTTAGGTGGGTGTAAATAAGGCCACCCACAGATTTAATTAGCTGACATCCATCTATCTGACTTTATGGGCTTCTTAGGACGCTAGGTGAGTCACTGCACATCAGTTCTAATGGCTCACATGACAGAAATTAGTCCATTTTGGTCCTTCGCTTAGGTACTAATTGATTTAAAATGCCTGCATGTAAACGTTCAGTGAGGCAGAAATAGATAATAGCACTTCCTGTACGTGGCCGCCATTAGGATGTGTGAAATCATGATGATTCAAATACAGATAAAGGAGACTCACACTGATGCACAGCCATGGCTCTGATACCTCATATCACATCCTGATATTACACTTCAAATCTCAATAATGTCACTAGGTTTACTGCTGAAAAGGTATCACCACCTTACTCCTGTTTTTAACACAATGGATTTGTGAAAACATGGTGTTGGGATGGGCATAGTACTGGGATGGACAATGCATTAAGAAATAGTTTAGAGTACACATATAGTACAAAGTAGTAATCACATCAGTATGTTCCAATATTCAAGCAAGCATTCAATGCATAAAAACACAATGAAACAAAAGAATTAAAAACGACTAAAAGTACCAACCAATTACTAGTACAAGCCACAAGCTTACACCTCTCTCTGAAAACAATTGTGATGCTCTAGTGCACTCACTCTGAATGTCAATAGTTTTCTTCAGTCCTACCTTCACACAACTTTGTTAAAAAGAAGAAACAACCTGTTAGCTGCTGACAAGAACTCTGTCAGCCTTCAATCTCCTGGACCTTGGACACATCTGCCTGCAAGCTTATAAACATAGCCTGTTGGCAACTGAATCACTGCTACTAAGTGATTTCTCACACCTGAGTTTTCCAATTTATTATATTTGATGAGAACTTTTCAGCTGCCTGTTTTACATCTTTATGGCTCTGAAACTCACATTGACAGTGATCTGACTCTGCGGAAAGCAGTGAAACGGGAAACACCATTTTAAGAGTCCAAAGACAGATCTCTTTGTTCATGAAAGCCAACATGTCAGCTGTGAGTGTATTTATCCAACAGTTTGGAGCACAGCAAGACGTCTGCTGTTTGGACTCACATACAATTCACTCTGGATGGTCATATTAGTTGCCATGTGATAGCGGCAAAACAAGTGCCTGGATAAGTGAATGTTGTAGAAATGTGAAAGCAAGGCTCGGTTTGAACAAGTTCACCTCTGAAATATTTCCTGGTTAGTTTAAAGCAGTTATTTGTCATTTTGAGATTCAAACATTACCTCCCACTAACAAGAACAGGGGACAGTAGTGTACCAGAAAGCACCCCTCTAAAGTACTATTTTTAATCACTTCTTTTCTTTGAGCCTGAATGTTGTTTCTTACTGGCAGCAGGTAGTGGTTCTGATAATGGTCACTTTGTGAAAAGCTTCAGCCATTGCTGCATTTACTGTTTGTTGTTGTGTTTACAGTTCACTACATGCCCTTTCACATGAATGAAAAGGGGTTAGAATTGGCTATTTACTATGTACTGTATATTGGACTGAGACTCTGAGGGCAGGCTCAAAGTTACAGGGGCTGACTACTCACTCTACTGGTACAAAGGGGTTATTTCTAAACACAAGGACATTTTAGGTTAGTTTTAAGTTGTACAAATAGTCCCAGTAAAATTAGCATCTCAGAGCTAAGGTTTTGATTGGCGGTGACTGCAAAATTTCTCAAGGTTTCTAGATTCTCTGTAAAGTTATTGTGGTTTATTGCTGGTTTTAGCTCAGCTCTGCTATCCAAGTTTGACATACAACAAAAGCTAAACTAGAAACAAACCAGAAATGTTGAAATTATGTATTTACTTTATATAATGTGCATATTATTTCTCAAACACAACAGTACACAAATGCATGTTCTGGTCTAAAATGAGTACTCTTAGAAACTCAGTGATTTGTAACTTTGTTAAAATGTTAAAGTTCCTAAGATAAGGCCTACCATGAAGTAAGGTCAACATACTGAGGATGTCTTTTTGTTGGCTGGCTTCACAAACCTACCATCCAGCAGCCACAAACATAAGGGGTTAAAGTGGGATTTGACAGGTGAGGGAACCCTAACATTATGTTTAGCAGTGCAGTGGAAAAAAAAAAAAACTTAATCAATAACTGATTTGTACTGTGAGCAAAGCTGACCCTGTCCTTCCAAGGCAAACATTCTACTAAGGGGCCCCTTCTACCTGACCCGAAGCAGTCTGTACTGGGTCTGTGTTAGTAGATTTTCAGATTCAAATCAATCTTCATTTGGATGATGCAATATCAATATATTCCCTTTCCTGTGGATGAGTGGAGCTTGAACTTTAACCCCATTAGTTACCTCTACACTCAAGAAAGGACTTGTTGGACATGTTAAATAAAAAGCACATCTATGTAATTGCTTTGGGGTCCATTCTTAACATAAATAATATCTATAATAATGCACCAGGTTAGAAGGTTCCTTATACAATTTATAGCATTATTTCTTTGAGAATCAGTTTCATATTCAAGCAAACTTGGTATTGTATCTAAAAATACCCCCAGATCACTACTGAATCAAGTTGAATTCAATCAGAAATTGAATCAAATTCAATTAAGTTTTGTTTATATAGAGCCAATCATAGTACACGATTATCTCAAGGCACTTCACAAATTAAGGCCAAGGCGTTAAAAATACTATAGAGAAAAACGCAGCAAAACCTCAGAGCAACAAGCCCAGAGCGACAGTGAGGAACAAACAAAAAAAAAAAAAATGATAGAATCAGGCTCCAGGAAAGAGGCAAGAAAAGAAAAGCATAGACAAAGAACTACTACGTTCTCTGGTAAGTCCAGGAGGTGAGAGGAAGCAAAACTAAAAGTTAACCCTCTGCCCTCTGGAGCTGGTGTGACCTCCACACTGATGTTATCAAGGCCAGCTGATGATCAGGTGTGAACACAGGTGCTCTCAGTCATTTCAATCACCTGCCTGCAGCTGGGCGGGGACAGGAAGTGAAAGAGAGACTAAAGTCAAACACTGGACAACACAGTCAGACACTGGGCAAAAAGGAAAGATTTAAGTCTAGTCTTAAAAGTAGAGAGGATGTCTGCCTCCTGGACCAAAACTGGGAGCTGGTTCCACAGGAGAGGATCTTGATAATTGAAGGCTGTGCTTCCCAGTCTAGTTTTAGAAACTCTCAGAACTACAAGTAAACCTGCACTCTGAGAGTGAAGTGTTCTGTTTGGGATTTAAGGTACAATTAGGTCTTCGATATTGGACAGACCTTTATTGTTAAGGGCTTTGTATGTTAGCAGAAAGATTTTAAATTCAATTCTAGTTGGGACCTAGCGAATAGGAAGTCGATTTTCAGCTAGAAGTGGGCAATTTTAAATAGCTGAAAACACTGTCTTTGCTTTTGCACCTGTCACAAAATTCAAAGGGCCTCCATCAGTTTTACAGAAAAAGATCAGTATGTAGCTCGTAGGCCTTGCTCCTTTCTTTAGTGTAGACATATTTCTTCTTGTCGTCCCACACATATCTCGAGAACCAGCTACATGTATAATCTTTCTATAGCAGCAGCTTCCTCCATAGAGAAAACATTTCCTGTCATTATCAGTGAATCAGACTCTGTCTCACTATTCAGCTGCTGATTCAAGACATGTTTATTCAGCACCACCTACACTATAACCTACCTTAACACTCAATGCAGTCTTTCATTGTCTTCTTTTTCCTGCAGACTGCCCTGTCATTGCCCACTACGCCTACACACTATGTGTAGGTGCACACATACACACTCTGTTTTGTGCTCTTTTTTGTTCATTTGCCTTGTTTGTATCTTTTCTCACGTCACTTGTTTTACATGAAAAGGCCTCCATAAAACAGCTCATTTTTATTTGCAATCCCCGTGTTACAGCACACGGTAAAACATCTCAGATGGTATGTGAAATGCTTTATTGTTATTGTTCAAATTGTCACATTTCAGCTGTAAATATTGATGAAATGTCCAACAGTCTTTCCCACAAGGTTGTTCGTAAAAGATGGAGTAAGAAGCTGCTATGTCAAGGCCACAGTAAAATCAATGCTGGTTCATATTTTAACTGCTGATACCAGTGTTGATAAGCTTTAGAGAGCAAGTGTCTGGTAAATAATCGATGAATTGCATCAGTGATTTATGCACTCATCTTCTACTTTGCCTCTTGCTGTGCCATCAGGTTAAAGCTACTCTAAGCAGTGTAATGGATCAAATGACTCTGTGTAATGTGAAAGGTGTCGCTCAAAGTGATGAACCACTGCTCTTAGAAAACCTTGATTCCAGCCTCAGCAGTCAGCTGTTTTCAGCAGCAGGGCTCTGATAAACCTATACTGTGTACTATCTGTCCACCACGGAGCAACAAACAACCAGGGTGTGAACTACAGGACAGCCAGGGGAAGCTTGTCTCTTAATAAGGCATGAGCTGCCCTGAAAACTGATTTGTAAAATTTGTGGGATGGTCGCTAAAACACTGGCATTTCTTTTGTTCTGTATCTTCATCATGACTGATCATGTGGAAAATTAGGCTATTATTAATGCATGATTCATACAAGAGGGTAATTCATCACTAATTCATTTTAATAAAATGAATGCATGAATTCAAAAAGAAAAGAACAACAAACACTCAATTCTACTTTTCATCTGTTTGAAAAGTATTATTCCTATTATTCCTTATTCCTATTAGTCATATTCTTACCAATGAGAATCAGTAAGGGTTAATGTACAGCAAGTGGTCATGATTGCAAAATAAACCCAACAAGTACAGGGAATGTACTTTTTTTTTCAATCCACAATTTTATATCAGCAATAAAATTGAATACTGTTATTATGGGAATAAACAGCGCCTCTCTCCTCGGCTCCATGCTGCTCTACGACATAAGACATATTCAAATTCTTAATTAATAGGAATAATCATAATGAAAGTTAAATAAGGCCCTTTATATTGTAAATGCTGTATTGGTTACAGTATAGTTCGCACAACCAAAATAAATGACAAGCTGCAAACACGGAGCCTTAAGCAGCTCCGTGTTTGCAGCTTGCCATAGATATTTTTCTCCAACGACAGCTATAATGGGAATAAATATTGGTCTTACATTTATTAATCAGACAGAAAGTCCAAACACTGCACTGCACCTGTTCAGTGTGTAAATAGACTATATTAAAGCTGCAGGAGTTGAAATCAGGGGGGAAAATACGTCAGAATTTGAAAATACTTCCAAAAAATAAAAAATAAATAAAAATACCTTCCTTCTGCATCTCTCTGCTCTTGGTCCGAATCAAAAGACTAAATATAACGATAGATGACCTGATATCATTTCATGCTTTTAGTGAAGCCACTTTTCCAGACTTCAGTTTCGAGACACAGAGTAGAGCTGTAGAATCGTGCCCAGGTCGCATTTTGATCAGCGATGGGTAATGGGTAATGATCTGGAAATGCCTGTGATTGGCCAAAGTCTGCATCACGGGGTAGATTTTTTACAGCCTGAAAACACAAACTTGGAGTAGATGGAGAAGTCTTGTATCCTCTCAGACCACCAAGTACCTCAGCTTTAACTTAAGTTAAATGTGTCAAAAACACATTTTGTTTACATGTTCCTTCTCTGTAATGTTTGAATTTCACTGTGGTTCACTGCAGAGTACCTTTGTGCTCACATACTGTATTTTAATGCAACTTTTACAGAAATATTGCGAAAGTAAAACCTCCATCCTGGACTACTGTAATTCATTATTCACATGCCTCAATGATGCAGCAGTTGCACATTTAGAAATGGTCCAGAACTCAGCAGCCAGACTTCTCATAAACACTATCTGTAGAGAACTCACTCCAGTCCTGGCTGAACTACACCAGATCCCCGTCTGCTACAGTTCAAGATTTTATTGATCACTTTTTAATCTCTTCATGGCCTGGCTCCACTATATATCTCAACATTTGTTACTCCCTATTCTGCATTGAGACTGCTCAGATCAATAAAATTAATGTTTTTAGAAGGTCCTCGTTCCAGACTGAAAACTAAAGGGGATTGTGCTTTTGCTGTTCTAGCTCCAACACTGTGGAACAAACTCCTCCTCAATATCACATCAGCAGAGTGCTTCATTTTAAAAAGCTTTTGAAAATGCACTTGTACAGACTAGCAATTGCATAATTATTTGATCATGTCTAATTACATTTTTTCATGTTTCTTTTATTCTGTTTCTTCACTTTGTTTTATCTCTGTTGTTCTGCTGCATTTTATCTTGTTTTTATTGTCTATGATTCTCTGTTCTTACATTTGTAAAGCACCTAATAACTCTGGTTTTGAAAGGCAGTATAGAAATAAAGTTTATTACTTTACAAGTGAAGAGTGGAAATTTGAAGCCATCACTGCTCATACACTGATGACTGATTTTTAGGAGATCAGACATCTGCTGTCTAACTACTTCAACTGGAAACTCAAGTAGAAATGAACAAGTCATTGAACATTGTGGAAAAACGTTGTGTCGAACACAAATCATAATTCAAAGTAGAATATTTTCATTATGCACTATAATATGGAGGGGATCTTTAAAATAAGGTGATATTACAGAATGTTAGTATTGTGTCACCAACTTCATCTGTTGCCACCAATTGCCCAAAAACGTACTGATTCTCATGTTACTGTATGATAATATTGTTGTGTTTGCAGCTTGTTTTATTCACACAAAAAAGTGAATGTTTCATTCCCGAAGAATAAAGCAAGGCCCGTCCATAAAAGAAAAGTGATTGATCATTCACTGAGCTGGAGTCAGGACCTGATTAGTTTAGCATTAAGTTGAAAAGTGAAGTAGGATGAAACAGTTACCTCAGATCTTTAATAGCTACCTTAGTTCACAAAAACCATACAGCATCTATAAACCTGTGTCAATGTCAATGACAATGGATTTTTACATACATAGGAAAAACTTGGGTTGTTGACGAAGAAATGACAACCACCAAGATAAAAAATAGTACTTGTGTGTGTTCATAGACATACATGTGAACTGTGGGAAGAACCAGGCTGGTTCTTTCACCTTCATCCCATCTTTATACGAAAATGAGAGAATCTCCTTTCTCTTCATATTTACTGCTCGTACTGGAACATAAGATTGGTCTCATTCTTTTTGTTTAAACTTGTTTTATTGTGTTCATACATGTTATTGATTTCATTTAATTCCATATATAGATAAATGATTTCAGCTGTGTTGTGAATCTTACTTACTGCATCAATAGACCCTTCAAATTCCATGCAGCTTTAATCAATTTTTCCTCTCAAACTGACAGCAGACATTTCAGCAGAGCTCTGAGCTGTGTGAACCAAATACGCACTATTTGCACTTATTTTTATATCTTTAACATTTCCTTCATATTTACTGCTCTTGTTTTACCTGCATGATGCTTGTTTTATTTGCTTCAAATTAGTTTCACATGCTGTTTTCTTTGTTTCCTCCACCTTTACTCTCTTGCATGCCCTCATCATCTCTGTGTGTGTTGCTGCTTTGTGTTTGCTGGAAAACAGCTTCCTATCCCCAGATACAAGAAGGTAAGCCAGTGAGATAAGCTCATATCCACACCAGTCCCTACTAATCAATAGTCTAATTTAAACCAGTGTCCATCAGTAAACCCTGAAACCACCACCAACCCCTAGCTAACACCCACTCAACCACCTCTCAGTTGTAGAATCATGTGATTTCATTCCAGTAACAGTAATAATGTGTTTTCATTTCTTGTGAATGAATGTTCACTGCTCCAGTGTTTGTTGGCTCCATCCTTTTCTGGATCTACAGGAGTATAATTTTTAAAGTAATCACTGACCAAGATGAGTCTGAATATTGATATTGAAGTCGTTCATAATGAGAAGTGACAAGAAAATGCAAAGAATTGTGGGTATTAACTACATTGGACCCAAGGACAACCAGTACTGGTTAAGGTGCTTAATTAAAGGCATTTGGATAAAGTGCCTTTAGATAAGAGATGTGTTTGCACATCATCAGTCATTGTTGCTCATGCAGTCGATGGTAATTAGGTTTTGTAATTTATGTTTTCAGTGTCTGCAGCCTCTTCATCAAAATCCCTCACTTCTTCTTTCATGTCCTTCCTGTTAAATTCATACTGTTGGGGATCCTCCTGTATGATTGTGAATACACTTACTATTGAAAATCCCAACATTGGGCATTGGTCTGTTGCTTCTCAGTGTAGCATTGATTGATTAATGCAGGACAATGGCTCAAATCAGCAGCATCTCAAGTGTCAAATTGTCCCTGAAGCAAATGACTGAGGTAGAGTATTAGAGGTATTAGACGTCCTCTTGTCACTTCAAACCTGTCCTCACCAGAAGAACGACAACACTGGTTAAAACGACCAATGTTGTTACGTAGATATTTGAAGATGCGCGTGTAAAATCTGGTGATGTGTTCATGCTTCATTTCAAACAGAAAGTAAATATTACTTGTGTCCATGTGTTTGTTATGTATGTCTTATTTTATCCCCTTACCTCCTTACCACCAAACCCTAACCCACTGCCTGAATTTAACCAAACCTGAACTGTGCTGTTGTTAAAGCCTAAATGCAACGCACGTCATGTTGTACATTTTAATGTTATCTGTAGTATTTAATGTCTACATTAGAGGTACTAATCCATTGTCCTACAGAGGCACTAGACCCGCAAATCTGCAAACAGTCTTCTTGTTCTGTTTGAATTGTTGTGTTGATCACTTCACCAAGATTACCAAAGACAAGACAAATATCATCATTATTGCTGGAGATTTGAGACTTCATTACCAATCCTCTCAGATATTACATTCATTATTACATTCATATGTAAATAATTGCAGATGTGGTTGTCGGTATTAACCACATTTCACATTTACACATCAGAATTATTATTATAATTTACATTTGAATTAAAACCATGTGTGGCCCTTAACATGTATTTCTAGGTGCTCAATGTGGCCTCTATATCTCCATCTTGCTGATTACTGATTGCTGCATGCAGGGTGTTCTTTTGTTTTGTTTTCTTTTGTTGCTTTTCATTATGAGGAGAAAATGACTGCATGTGAACTAGACTGGGTTATTGAACATCTACCTCACACACAGTAGCATTGTAAGAACACAGGAACATTTAATATGTGAATCAGTATGTGTGCAGGTAATGCTTACAACACCGCAGTTTCAGGATGCATTTTAAAGGAAGGTGAAGACCTTCAAAGAATGTAACAGTGTGAAATCTGTTGTGTTAGAATAGAATAGAAAGCCTTCACGACGATTGGACAGAATAATGAAATTAGCAGTGCTATCCTATACAGTGCATTTAGAGTCTAAAGTTTAAAAGCATTTAACCACAACAAAAACACATTTCAAAGTTCTTCACATTTAAAGCTATTTAACTGAACTTCAAATTTAGCATAAATACATACAAAAACACATGCAAACATGCTGTCCATGTGCACAACCATCTTGAAGTAATGCACACTGTATTTATGATCCATTCTCCGTTTTTTGGTTTATTTTTCATCATTTCTTAATTTCTCCTGCTTCTTTAGACACTGCATGTCAAAGTTTTTAACAGAAGAAGTTAAGTCAAGTTAATTCTGTTAAGTTAATGCATATGATTTATAAAATTTGGTTGATTTAAAAGATACACTTAACAGTCTTAACTATTTACATATTTGTGTTTGTGCCGTTGGTATTCACAGGTTTAAATGTTGACAGTAGAATCTTTAAAACAGCTCTAATTACAAATGCTGAATCTGCTTCTGTGTTTCACACACATTTACCTCAGTATATGTCTTTTTGGATGCTGATTGGTTCTTCTGAAGCCAATCAGAAGTAACTGCATAACCAATTCCCTGTCACCAGGGAGTCGGGACTCGGACCAAGTGAGTATTCTACAGCTGAGGCATGTGAGGTTGGACAGTAAAGTTGACAGCTCTCTAAAGCTAATCCTTCTTCCTTCTACTGTTTCTTCTCATCTAGAACAACTTATCACCACCTACTGAACCCACACATTACATTTGAAACATAATAATAAATGCAATATAGCATTATAAACAAAACAAGACACAAAGGCTGAAGCTACTCTCACTAAAGAACTTGCATTCAGCAATTGATATTTCTTGGTATAATTGTTAGCTGTTCTGTCTTTTTTTCCCAATAGACTGATAAAACATTTAAAAGTGTGATTTTTTTGTATTTTTTGTAATAGCACAAAAAGTAATAATCTATGAAAATCAGCATTGTTGCTAATCATTGACATATCCCAGACTGATAATCCCTGCACAAAAAAAACACTGCATCAAATAGAAAATATTTTCATAAAAGTGGCATTACGTAAATAAACTGCCATTTAAATGGATAAAATGATGAAAATTAATTCACATTTGTTATACATGATTAGGACTGGAGTTAATGACCCAAAAAAAAAAAATCTTCATGTTTAATATGATCCAGTGACCTAAAAGGACCTTAAAAGGAAAGAGAGGATTTTTTTATAGGGTGTCCTGAGGGTTAAGTCCTAGTTAGTACTGCCTTCATGGAGATAAAGCCACAAATCAGCCTCCCTGCAGAGTTTTGTTTTTTTTTTTTTTTACACCAAATCAATGACAGATTAATGACTTGACTGGCATTGAAACTAATGTGTCCCACTCTGACCCTACAACACCGCCCCCGCCTCCAGCCCTCTCCTCTTTAAGCCTCTGGATCATCAGTGTTGACGTTCACTGCTGATGAATGGGACCCATCTGTCGGCTCTCCATATTACCTGTTCCCATCACTCCGTGCTTGTCGAAAGAAGCCTTGACCTGAGCACCTACCCCGATCCCAGGTGGCACCTGAACATTAACCCCTTCTTTAACATGACTACGGGTCAGCTCAATCTGAATGAGATCAGTGGCGTGTTTCATGCATCCTGGTATCTACTGCTCGTGGTGATTGATGGTTCCTCCACCTGCGTGCTACCACACCAGTCAGATATGGTAATGAAGACATATGCCCGCGCTGATGAAGAGGCTGATAGTGGAAAGAAAAACATAGATGAGCAATACATCTTAGAAAATGGAAACAGCAGCGCTTACATGTTGTGAGACATACATAAGATGGAACATATTGATCCTTGTATGGAAATGGTGTCACTGAAAGGTCAGAGGGAGAAAATATTATACAGTACATGTATTTATTTATCATAAATAAATGTCTGTAGATCCTTAAAAAGTCTTGAATGTATTATTTGTTTATAAATATTAGGCTTTAGAAGTCATTAAATAGTCTCAATTTTGAATCTGTCAGGTCTTAATTGCCACAAACATATTATCTACTTTGTTTTATTCATCTTTTTTAAATATATGTTTACTGCTAAGTAAACATATATAAGTACAAGGTGTGAAAAGGAAAATAGTTTAAAAAAAAAAATTACTTAATCTTATATATATCACATTAGTCTCTTCCCCCAGAAAATTCCAGCACAACACACCACCCCTATTTCTTCACTTATACACAAATCATACATTATGTGGGTAAAGTGTCCATCTTCCAGTTGCAAGATTAACTGTTTTGCAATCACTGTTTTAAACAAAATTGCAGTTTTTTCATGCTTACAAACATAGAATAAGATGCTAATTTCTCCAGGGCATAAGTGGATCAGGTCTCCAACGCTTCCCTCAACCTCTGAAAAACAATGAGAGATGTCCTTTCATAAAGTTTTATACATGACCAGAAAGAATGTATTAAATTGCGGATGTCAGATTTACATCAGTTACAAACAGGAGAAACAGCAGTAAAAAGGCTTTGTAGCTTTTTCCTTGAATAATTCAGTCTGTAATTGTATAGATTATGTCTGACATTGACCAAAGAACCATGTACTCTTTAAACATTCATCCCAGACCTCCTGGTTTAGTTCTACATTCAGCTCATCTCCTCAAATCTGTTTAAGTCCTAAGGTATTCAACAGAACTATGACATGTAGGATCTGATGAGAAAAGACTCACAACTGTCAGGATCTGATTCATTTATTTCCTCCAGGGACTAATGCTCAAAAGCCATCAGCAGTCACTATGTTTATGTAGGCCTACTGAAGGAAACAAAAACTGTTCACTAAGTGGGAATAAGAGAATGAACAGATGTCACTGACTTTCCAACAGTGATGCAATCAGCCTGCGATAAAAAAATAAGAAATACTAAACCGAGAACTGCAAATCTTGTAGTGAATTAACAGCATTTGAACTGAAATGTAAGGAACATATACAAACATACAGAGGTTAAAATGGCAGCACTCTGTGTTATAGTGTTTTTAATTGTACTAAAGCTCCAGCCTGAAACCACCACATATACCGAGCCCCCTCCATGCTTCACTTCCTCTGCAAGATGACAAGGAAGCTCATAATTCCCCAAAACAAAGCGAGCACGACTTCATTTCACAGCATTTAAAGGCTGTTATTGAGAGGAACTGTTATGAATGAGTATGTGTGAGATGGGAGGTGTGTGAATACACTGATGCATGTTACCCATCTGCCTTTTGCAGTGGTCATTTTTCTCCAACCCTTGGTAATTATGATCAACTGAGTATTCACAGTGTGCTCGCGCAATCAACAGTGTGACGCAGCTGTCTGTTCATCCCGGTCCAAACCCACATAATGTGCCTCCTCTCAGATGATAGCTCAGGTGTTTCCTGAAGGCAACAATATAAGTAAATGAAGACAGCTTTTTAACCTCTCCAATCAGCTCTCATGGTGTCTTTTCAATAACTGTGTGATAAACAGTCCAAATGTAAAATTTTAACATTCGGTGCTGCATGTAAATATTAGAAAATGAGAACTTTATATGTGAAGTTATCATTTTAAAAGCCTGCACATTTCTTTAACTTAGTTTTTATGTCAATTTCAGCACTTCATACAGTCATATTTGCATTTTCCCACTGAATATGTTATTTGTAATTCATGCTTTCTTCAGGTTTTAACCAGTGATTGTGATACATTTAATTGGCTGGGTGTTAAAATAATCTTGAAACTTGACTGCTAACCATTATAATTATTATATCCATTATAGATATCCGAGAACACATCACACCCATCCTCCAACACCTCCATTGGCTCCCAATACAGCACCAAATCCACTTCAAGATCCTGATCATCACCTACAAAGCCCTCAATAACCTTGCCCCCCAATACCTTACAGACCTCCTCCAATGTCACTCCCCCACCCGCCACCTCAGATCAACAAACACCAACCTTCTGACCCCCATCACCAGGGCCGCACCTTGGGGAACAGAGCTTCCGCCTCTGCTGCCCCAACCCTCTGGAACTCCCTCCCTCTGAACATCCACATATCAGACTCACTCCAGTCATTTCAAAATCAACTCAAAACCCATCTCTTCCTGAAAGCCTTCAATAATTGACCCCTCTTGCCTCATCCTAACTTCGTGTTTGTTTTCTCTGTACTTGTTATGTAAAGCGTCTTTGAGTATCGAGAAAAGTGCTATATAAATCTTACCTATTATTATATTATTCTTATTATTCTTCTTCTTATTATTATTATTATTAAATCTCAGAAGGCTAACCAGCACACTGGCTGATAAATGTTTGTATGCAAATAGTTAAATAATAAATAGCGAGAGAGTCTCTACTCTTTTGGTTTAATTTACACCTTTTCTGTCCTGTGCTGTCTGTGTCGGACTTTGACTCATAAACACAGGGATTTCATGATGCAGTCAGGTGCACCTTGTAAACTCTGAAATCTACATCACTTTGTACGGCAAAGCATGCAATCGCCATCAGGGACTTCATGGTGCATTCAAGTGCACCTAATCAACACGGACATCTCTAATCGAATGGGAGCAAAGATCGTTAAAAACGGCAACATTTATTTGAGTTTGCTGATATAATTTTTGCCACTATTTCTGGTGTTCAGGGGCTGCAAAATGAATGTTTACTGCCTTGTATTGCCTAAATTCATAAGGCAGTGTCGGCAGCAAAATCCATCTGCCTCTCAGCTTTGCCTTGCTCTTACAATCCCGGCAGCAGAGCTACAGACCTGTCTCAATGCACGTATCTTTTCCTCCAAATAAAGCAGTTTACAGTGAGTTTGTATTCAGCTGCTGCTCAATGTGACTAAATAGAACAGCCTTCAGCTCATGTATGCCTGCAGCTCGTCTTGGTCCTTGGTTTTGCGTCTGCACAGTCTTACACAATAAAAAGCATCATTTTAAAGGACTGAATGGCAACATTTTGAACTTTTAAAATGAGATATAAACTCCCATCAGTATGCTTCAGCCCTCTGGCATCTCACGATCAGCCAGCAAAATGGATTTAAATCAACATGGCTCATTTTTCTTTTATCTCTGACTCATCATTTTACTACTGCTATAAGACACAAATAAATGCTTTTTGCAGTATTTTAATGTACATTTAATGATGAGAAACAAAGATGGGGGCTTCATTCATTACGCTTCAAACTTTTCTCTTTTTTTGCTTTTACTCAAGTCTTTCTCTTTATCTGCGTATTCTGCAAAGCAATGTTAATAAAACAATAGACAGACCGTGATAGATGAGGTTCATTTCCAACATTGTCTCAGTTCTATCAAAACATGTGGATATGTTTATGAGAGGCAGCTAAAGAAATGAATGTCACTTTGCTTCGTTTTTGTGCAGACAGGACCTAAAGCTGTGTTGCTTTATTAGAGACACAGTTGCGAGTGTCATTTCACTGCCACTAATTCCTGCAGAGCGCTGGGCTTTGAGCCGAGCTCCTCTATTAAGCCTGATAATTCTGGGTGAATAGACATTATATTATTTGTTTTTTTTTTCTGTTTTTGGTCCATTAAAGAAAGAACCCTAGACAGGGGACAATTCAAATAATGGCAGAATGTTTTTATCGTATTATAGCCTTAGAATCTCAGTGTTGAGATGCTCATTATTTCTGACCAAGAAAATTAAATGACAAAACATGGCAGAGGTGTGCATGTTATTTTACCTCTGTATTTGTTACAGTGTCTTCCTATTAAGGTCACTGATTTAGAAACCTGTTTTCATTCATTTTTGACAACTTGTGGACAGCACAACACCATCTGACATTCAGCATATTTTATGATTATCAGTACTGATGTCTGATAAAATAAATTATTTAAAAAATGCACTACTTTGGTTCTGATGCAGTCTTGTGTAATGTCTCATCCACAGTTTCAAGTTTATTTTTTCAAATTTTCATAATTTCTACTGTTGTGTTATGCACAATGTGATACTTCAATATGCACATCATTTTTTGTGGACATGTCTATGCTAATGCCAGTTTAACTGTCACCTCTTGACTTTTCCAGCTCTGCAGTTTCTCTCTCATTAATTTCATCTGTCTCCATTTGGGCTGGACCCAGATATGTGAATATTTCTTTGGCAGGGAAATATCTAGTTTTGAATTTTGAAATATTTACTTTTGGTATGGAACAAGTTATTCACTCCGAAGATGTCAATTAATAATCCTTCTCAAGATGGGTTTTTAATTTCAATAAGAAGTAGTGCATCCTGTTAATCACAACCTATCTTTGGAGAATCATCTTCAGACACAGCTCACGGTGTCAAGGCTTTGATATTCTGGACATAGCATTACTGTTATTACATTTGTGACTTTATTTAAGTTTCTATTGATTCTTTAGAGTATGACATCACTAAAAGTCACTAAAGAAGTCACTAAACCCCAAAGGTGGCATCCGGGTCAGCCCTGGTCTCCTTCCTTTTTCATCTTCCTCTCTTTTGACCGCTCACCTGGGCTTAGCTCACGAAGAAAATCAAAATTCAGAATACAATCAGACTTTGTTTGGCGCAGTAATACTGATTCGTTGTGGTCACAGGTATGAGTTTAAAGAGTGTTTTACCATGACTTCAAATGTGGCTCAAACAATCAATCAACAATCAACTGTTTTTATGAGAACTTATTTACACAGCACACATCAAGCTATATTAGCATTCACTGAGAGTCTGCTCTCAGACTTCCTGACAGATCTAACTCTTAATATTCCATCGCTTTTTATCTCTGTTTTTTTGCCTCTACGTACTCCAGAATACGTACTCTGTAGTGAACAACATGCTAGTACATGTACATGTTGATGAAAGAGGTTGAGGACAAGTGGATTTGGATATGATTTGAGGAGCTGAGTCTAAGCTGAGTTACATTCTTACAGTGAAATTGTTTTTTCTTTCACTGTAGTCAGTGGGCATTGGTGTCTTAAGAGACTCATTTCTCAAACCTTATTTCTCAGTGACCTTTACATCCACTTTCCCTCTATGACGAACATTGATTTGCTCTTCAAAGTAATCTAAAACCAGTCTTTTTTTACAGCCAGCTCCCCATGTCACATAAGTGGTTCACAGTGGGATGTGGGAGCTCTTTCTTAAAGGAGCTTGTACTGTTCTGAATGTTTCAATCAGTTCAAGAACAGACATTTGTGATTTGTGGTCAAAATAAATGTAAGGTGCCAGGTTAGGTTACATTGTGCCTAGAGACCTGTACCAAAACTAATGCTCACTGATTCATTCACTGTAACTGGCAATAACTGCACAGAAGCACTGAGTGGTTGGATAAATATCCCCTTGTGGTCATTAGTACAGTTTTATTCATATTCAGTGTCCAATAAATAGTAACTTAGTGAGCTTTAGATTTTTTTTGTTTTACTTTGGACAACACCAGGCACAGGTTGTTGTTTAATCTGGATTAGAATGGTCTGATTTTGTAAATCCCATGGTTTTCTGTCCAGGATTTTGTACCATGTTTTCAAAGCATCATTGGATTTGGATCACCGTGATCCACAAACTTTTCAAGATCACCAAATCCAAATCAGAAGTAATCTGGTTGAATTTATGATATGGATCAAATCTTGAAACTTGGTTGCTCAAAAGGAAAAACAGGTTGTGAAATTGAATTGAATCATGTAATCCAGTCTTGGGTTTGATCTGCATCTAGCCTTCAGTATGTGTTGTTCAGAACCTTTTGGTAGGATTGGGATGCCTGTAATCCAAAGAATCACCATTATCCTAATCCCAGTAGAAGGCTGGAGTCATGTAGTATATACACTATTTACATACATATGTATTTCATTATATTTTACATTTTCCAACATGCACTCAGATCATGGTCCTTCAGGTTGGAGGACTGTTCTTGTTCGATTACAGGCTCAGAACTGATTGTTCCCAACATTATTATGACTTGACAGAGATTTTTTAAATGTTCCTTCACAGGGGCTCAAGCCAATGGACCACAATGGGCTGTCAGACCCTTATGTCAAGTTGCACCTACTGCCTGGAGCCAGCAAGGTATGTAGCACAGCCTAGTAATTGATAGTAAATGTATGCTGGAGTTTTGAAATGAATCCCTTTCATACTACTTTCATGTCTTTAGTTTCCAATCACTGCTTCACACAAAATGAACTCATAATATTTTAGGTTACAGTTTAATATTAACAATACATGATTTCCATTTCAAAAAGTAAATGCGAGTACAAAACTTGCTAATTGTAAAATAAAAGAATGAATTCTTTAATTTGTTTGTGTCTGGCAGCAGCGTGACTCTGATTTAATCCTTTCATTAAACTCCTCAAATCTAATATACATCCTGTGAATGAGCACATTCCACAAAAGCAGCTTATTGAAAGCTTACTCCATGCAATTATCCGTCCACCTGACTCCCATCTCCTTCCAATCTAATACCTTTTAAAACTCATCTTGTTTGTTTTTTGGGCTTCATTTTGTAATCGTTTTTGTATCTGCTCTTTCCCTTGAGCTTCAGCTTTGAGTTCAAAAGTGGTGCAGACATATAATAGAGTCATGAATAACCCTTTATGACTGTTATGATGTAATGAAAATTTACCAGATATGAATATTATCTGGAAAAGCAAAGGTACCACCACACAAAGTATACAGAGCGTGGGTAAAATACAACAAATCTTAAAAAGTCGACAGTAATGACAAAGTCAGTCTGTCCATGTTGAGCCATAACCGAAGTCTGTATAGCACATAGATCAGTGGAATGAAACAAAAGCAAAATGCAGAAAAATGCAAAATACAGAGCTTAGACAGCTTGGTGCTGCTAATAATGACTAAATAATAGTGAAACTAAATCACCACTCTAGCGTCCCACCTGACGCTGCAATACATCACACAAGAAAACCTACTATACACTGTACCCTATATTTATTATAGATTGGAAAAGCTCATGTTCAAGCTCTGACATGTATTTCATTGCAGACAGTATGAACACAATATATTTCCTGTTTTGTTTGGTCAACTTCCTTTCATCTGTAAATACACATCCGTTCCTCACATTCAGGCTGCATTTTCCATACTGTTCCAGATTTGAGTTTGTAGAAGTACAATTTATTGCTAGTAGCAAATACATTAGGTTTAATTCTCTAAATGGCAAATACATTTAAGTAAAGCACTAGATTTATCTTTATTTGTCATTATTCAGGGTTTTTCCTATATAGGTTCAGGCACCACCTAAGCTAAATTAATGTCAAATTAACAAAACTAACTAAATGAGATCAAACAATAAAAATTGTTATGCACAGAAACCTTGCACAATGAGTATTTTAATTATTCTTTTAGTTGCGAAAATTCACAATATGAGACAGAACGTTAAGCATGGATGATTTTGTGGTCCTCTCACTTCTCTCATTTCCTCTTTGCTTCTTGCTCCTCGTCCTCCATTTCATCCTCCTCCTCCTCATCATCATCCTCGTCCACCTGAATATTGTTGACAGTAGGCTATGTGACCTGTGAAATGATACTGTGTAGCTGTTAAATTGAACTCTGACTCAAACAACTCTGACAGAAAAACAAGCCTGTTCTGAAAACTTTAATGACGGAACGAAAGTTTCGAGGTCTGCGTTTAAACCTGATTGGTCTTAAGAGTCATGCACAAATCATACATCAATAACAGCCTAATTTTACATTTAATCTGTGACAAAAACGCAGAAAAGGATCCTAAAGGAAAATATCTTGAAATTCTAAAATTCTGCAAAGATAGAGTTTGATAGAGAGCTTATTGTTTGCATGATAATGTGTAATTAATTCAGAAAGTGAAGCCCAGGGTCTGATGACTGTAATGAAACAGTAGACTAATAATTGTCACACAACACACTGAACAGAGCCATGAAGCTAATCAGCAGACTGTCTGGTGTTATTCTGAGTTGGACAGCTCCTCCTCTTTAATTAGTCGAGTACAAGGAGAAATCTGCCGACTATAGATATCATCTGTGATAATATCTACCCAGCGATTGTGTCCAGAGTAAGATATTCCAACAACTAGAGGGCATAATTCTGTGAATTAATGTCCACCAGAGTTGAGTCAAATGATTGGTTCTTATTAGAAAGTGTAAAGTATGTACAACTGTTGACTGCATTAACCCATTATTGTTATGATTAAAAAAGCTAGGTTGGGGTTATTGAAGGGTTACTCATGTAGCCATTAATAAAGAGCATGTAATTAATAAACCAAACCATATATTTTACACCCAAGATGTGGGCATATTGATGCTGTTTTTGAACATTCTGTGATAAAGTTTTTGAATGATTGATACTTTAACGCATGATAACTAATGGTAAGGTAATAAGTTAATA
>JAPQRN010000007.1:7010438-7025263 GCA_037367275.1 Coranthus polyacanthus
AAGTTACAGGTTAATGGAATCAATGACAGAAGGAATTGAGAAAAATAAAGAGCAAATGTCGAAGGAAGGGAAGGGAATGAAGTGGAAGGATAGAAAATGAAAGGACTGAAGATCAAGGAAGGAAATGAAGAACTTAAGAGAGAGAAGCAGAAGTTGGAAGTAAGGAACAGTCATTAAAGAAAGAAAGAAACAAAGAAACAAAAGTGTAAAAAGGAAGGAGTTGATGTTAAATGAAGCAATATAGAAAGGAAATAAGAAAAAGAAAGGTTAAAGCTAAGCAAATGAAAGGAGGGAAAAGAACACGACAGGAATAGAAGTGACAAATGTAACAGAAAGGGGGAAGAAAATGAAAAATACATGAAACAAATGAGAACCAGGAAGGAATAGATCCAACGAGTCTGGCAGAGATAGAGAGATGTGAAGGAGATTAAAGCAATGAAGGAGGAATAAAAAGGTTGATGTGGAGAATGCATGGGAAGCATGTTAAAGAAAAAAAAAAGTATGAAGAAGTGCGAGGAGAAGAGGTGAAGAAAATAAACCAAAGAAAAAGGAAAGACAGACAATAATGGGGGAAATGAGTGGAATGAAAAGAATATCAGGGAATCCAATAAAAGAAGAACGGAAGTAGAGGCAACAAACAACAAAAAAATAATAATGGCAGAGAAAGAATACAAATGAAGAGAAAATAAGGAAACATGACTTTCCTTTGGTTTAATGTGTCTGAATTTATGTAACAGCTGTTTGTGTTTGCAGGAGCAAGGATGTTCAACAACTTCTCATTCTGGGCAAATGACTGTATCTGTGAACAATTATCCTAGCCTGTAATGACTTCTGTTGTTTGTTTATCTTGTGAATCCTTTAGGTTCACTTGCTTCACATAAGTTAAATGTATTTTACCCCTCGATCCCTACAACACCTTAGGACAGAATAAACCTCGACTGCCCATTATAAATGTGGTACCGTTATGCAATGGGAATGTTACTTCACTGTTCTTTGCTTCTTTATTTTTACCAAAGTGTCATCGCTGTGCAATCAAGTGGTGGAAGTACATTATGCAATCATGTGCATAATCATTTTAGTAGCTACAGTATAGATCCCAGTGATAGGTGGGCTGTAAGCGGTGGAGGATTTAAGTTTGCTTTTCCTCCGGGCAATTCATTAACTTCTGATGTGTGTTTATGTGTGTTTTCAGAGTTTAGTTTCAAACTGCTGAGGCGCTTCTTGTGCTAGTTTGCAGCCGGTGTCTAATCTCAAACCAGTTCTTTTTGTTTTGTCAGCCAAGGTGACAAGGGGCTGGGGGCGGTATTATCATGACCCATAAGATCAACTAAAACAGAGACCGAGTAGCGTATCATCTGCCTAATCCAAAGAAGAAAAAATAAAGCTTCAGTGTGAACATGAAATCAAAGCAGGGGGAAGGGAGGAGACAAAGGCCTTCTCGAGCTAGGAAATGTTTTAACATAACATACATCTAAAAGATAAGGCTGTTCTCAACATGATACCATGAGCACTGACCGTCTAGTCATGTTGATAGTTGGTGAGGTATACTGACTGTCCCACAAGCTGCTACATAACCACTAAAGGGAGACGCATCAAAAAACACCGGAGCAAATTTCAAGTACGCTCTATCTTGAAATACTGACCAGCGATTTTTCAAACCAATAATAGCATCAGGTTCGTATCGGTGGAAAAGAAGTATGATAATCAGTAAAGGCCATTTTTTTCACCAATTTTACTCAACTGGGTTGATGTGAAATAATTTTTCTAGAACAACATAAGCTGGAGTGGAAAAGCAAATTGAATCTTAACAGCTGGTGAAGCCATTGCTGAATCACTTTTCTTGACAGTCTGCCTATTAAGTACACAAAGGAAAACACTGTGTGTTGTTGCTGCATTGAATGAAATAATAACAATGAATACAACTTCACAGAGATATAATCTGAGGGACAGTTGACAAAAATAATCTACACTTATGTAGTAAATTGATGAGTCTTTTTTTTTTTAAATCACACTCCCAGGCACAAACTATTACTTTTTTCTTCAAACTCAGATTTGAATTTTGCACCACTTGCAGCAGATAAATTATTGTTTAACCACTTTTAATTAGATTACCCAGCATTCCCTACAAGCTCCAGTGCTAATCAATACTACCGATGCCACTGAGTGCACTAAGCATGTTTTCCTCCATTTGGCTGCTGATTATACAGCGAAAAAGCACTCAAAACAAACCAGTATTTAACTACAGGGCCTTGATACAGTCATAAGTGTGAGTCACATCATGTCAGAGCTGTGAGTGTTTACATAGGAGCGTTCTCTGTTCAAGATATTCTGAGCAAATTGAAGACACAGGTCCGCTGAGAGCAGTGCTGTCTCACACAATAATTGACTTTCATTATAAATTTAATGAAATAGTGGAGTGGGATATAGATCCTCAGTCTGGAAAGTAAAATACAAGGCTCGGGGTATGAACACCTTTGTCCTCACTTGTTTTCAACTGAGAACTGCCTTTCAGTACTCATTTATCTTTTAGAACAATTACAAAACATATTATAAATAATCTATTTATGTGGAATACATATTCAGGCATACATCAGTGTTTTCACAGCATTGAAAAGAGGATGTTTGTGTGTCCAAGGGAAACATAATACAAGCCTGTAAACAGGCTGAATGTACTGTACTATGCATCACCGCACAATTCAATTCATGCTGCGCTAATTGAGTAAATAAGATAAGCCCAGCAAGATAAGTTCAAGTCAAAGCAGTGATTTGGATTTAAATGAGTTTGACACGATGAAGAACAATGCCTTTTTTTATAATCTGAAATATCTCTTAACTTTTTCTCCTCTCATTTTAGTGTCTTTAAGTCTGTTGATCCATACATGGTTGACTTCCTAAAGTGTAATTATCCCACAATTGAGTCACATTGATTGAGTCAGACAAGAATCTAATCAGCTCTTTCTCTGTCTTTGCATCCTCAATGCAGTGCTATCAGACCAGTGGTTTTATAAAGTCGGGGGGGGGGGGACTTTTGGTGGGAATTGGATCCCTGTGATAGAGGATGATGGGCTTTAGGGGGAAAATGACTGTTTTTTGCACTTTAAAGTCCCCTCTCAGCAGAAAACATTCCCCCAGGGCTCACTTGATTCATGCCCTCCTCTGTTCCGTTCTGCTCCTCTCATCTCAGGATTTCAGTGTGTGATGAGGACAAATTCCGACACAACGAGTTCATCGGGGAAACACGAATCCCACTGAAGAAGCTCAAGCCCAACCAAACAAAGAACTTCAACAACTGCCTGGAGAAACAGTTACCTGTAAGTCCAATGACAAACACATACATACACACTGCGAAATGCTGATCTTAAGAAAATCTTTATTTATTTAATATCTTGGTTCATTTAATAAGGAACAGTGTTTTAATTGTACCAAATTAGCCAAGAGGCCATTTTTCGTTTGTAGTCCCTGGACAGATGTTGTCATCCTAAAAACAGAATTGAAAGATTCAAATTATGAAGTTATGTAGATCATTTATAAGCATGCAGACACAATAATAAAAAGAAATGAAAATATTAAATGCACAGTATGCAATTTCTGCCACTAGAGGCAGAATCCATCTGTTTATTGAGAAGATTTGAAGCTGCAGTGCTTGATAGTTTTTTAGCATAGGGGAAAAAATCCATTAGGCCTTTTCAGACAGGCAGGGGATTAAATGTGATTGACAGCTGTAATAACCAATCGATGATCGGATTCAGCCAAACGCAACCTAGATGCAACGTTACTGTTCTACTCCATATGTCACGCTTGGAAAACGGGCTTCATTTTTCCATATGGCATGAAATGACTTCAGGTCATCTATCTTCATAGTAAGTCTTTTGATTGGGACTAAGAGGTGAGAGCTGCAGAAGGAAGGTGTGTATTTTCAAATTCTGGTGTTTTTTTCCCCCTGATTTCGCCTCCTGCTGCTTGAAGCAATGCATTGTTGGTTTTAATCTAAGGTCTTAGCTAATACTGTGTTGTACACTATACAATAGTATATTATGCTCTGATATTGCATAACACGATACTGATAAGGTATCTCACCATAACAGACTAATATACTGTGTATTTTACTATTTTGGTACTGTATTACATGATACTGTACTACAGCATATAATATTATACACTACCATGCAGTATGATATTAGAGTTAATACTATACTGTCTTGAATGTTGCATGTCTCGGGTTAATGGATACATTTACAGTATTTAAAGTTAGGTGCTCTGTATTTCCAATAATTATTTCTCCTGTGTCTTGCTTGTGTTTCCGCTTTGTGTTACATAGGCAATAGGACCTTATAAATTAGATAAGGACCCAAAATGTGAACAATGTCATGTCTACACTTACTTTTAATAATAAAATAGAAACCAGTCACATAATCAGTGGAGCTCCTGTTTGAGGTTCCTCCAAACAACAAATAAGCTGCTTGAGTAATGTACCTGAATATGTGACATCCACAGGCAATTCATAAGACATCTATGCAGAACTATATGAGGCGCTAAACGGGGCAGTTTGTGTTTTATACTGCTTTACTGCTTAAAAAAGGCCCACCTGTACGCTATACAGTATTTAGAATATTTTTGGTGCTTTGCCGTGCCATCATACAATCCTTTCTCACAAGGAACTGAAGCCCTGAAGTCCTTTTCAAACCAACCAGACTTGCTTGACAATATCAGTAATTTTGCGGCCGTCTCGATCAGCCAGCCCGCTTGTGACAGCATGTGGCTTTGGGGTTTTAACAGTTAGTTTCAGTTTCCTGTTGAAAAATGAATGAGGTTTGGCAGACTCCCACTGAAGGGCATGTGGGTTGCACACCTCTGATTACGGAGCGTTAACAATGATTTTTTTTGCACAAATTTCATGATGTAGAGCAATCCCAACAGAAGACTCAGGTTGATTTTAAAACTGGTGTGTTGAGCCATTTTCACCTCTAAGTGTTTTATAAATTTGTGTTATCTTCTGCATTGATGTGTTTCATCACAATTAAGTCAAATAATTCAGTTTAACAGTCAAAAACCATGCTTTAATGTGTTTAGTATCACTTGAATGTTTCAGGGTAATACTCAGGGAAGTCATTCTTCACTAAAAGTAAATACTATAGTGGCGACATTGTAGACTATGATAGTAAGTCCCTGAGGGCTTAGGGATTTTCTGCCCTCAAATCACCATAATGACTCTCTCACAGACATTTTGAGTCCTTTATGCCCACTTCCCGTAAGTCTGCATTTCTGTAGACTTTGCCTGAGGGAATTACCCCACAGTTCATAGTGTTGTGATGTCAAACACTGGGTTACCAGGGGAAGCCCTGAAGCAGTAAAATAAAGCTGTAAACAAACAAGGATGCTGGTATACCTAAATTTACAAGAAAAGACTACATTAGAAAGGATTTAAGATGCTACATAAAAACATACGAAATTAGAGGAATGCAAGCGTACTGTACACTGCACACCTCTTCATCTTCTTCATCAGCCATTTCATGTAATTTTTACATAATGATGCTGTAAATTGTTTATTATTTGACAGTTACCTTGGGGCATGAGCCTGACGTTCATATCAGGGTTCATACCAAGTGCCTTGGCCGTGAAGAAAGCAACAAAATGAAAGCTAAATATGCCCCATTCCTATTTATACCATTTCTAGTCCTTACAGCCTCTCTCACTCAGTCACTAACCAGCTGACGTCAATTAAGTCTATGAGGGTTTTGTGATTAAGATTTTAGATTCAGAGATTGGGTCTATTAGTCTTGCTGACCATTTTTTATTACCTCCATCTACTAGGTAACAGCAGGATTATACAGAAACTACTGCAAAAACTACGACTGCACTGATTTTCATGAAACTTGGTGGAAAGGCAGAACTTGGGTCAAGAACAAACCTTGCATTTTGGAGCAGATCCATAACATCCATTTTCTCTACAGCCCCAGTCTAACTTAGAACTTCAAATGGTAATACTTAATAAAAAATAAATAAATAAACTGAACACCATCTGACAAATTGGAGCTAAGATCTTTGTTACCATGGTAACAGTCGCTTGCACTAACCAGGCACATATTTAATGACTGTCAGGATGATTTTGAATAGGATTTGGACATGATGACTGATCAGGCCCAGTCAATCTTTTCTCTTTTTTTTGATGTAGAGTTAATTGTGAATGTTTAATTTAACTTCCATACCATTTTGTGAGGTATGTGTGTATACAGTGTTAGCTAAATGGTGAGGTCTGAATGGTAGTCCCAGTCTGCGCCACATGAATTAAAGAATACTCCGTTTGCTCAGGGTGTTTTCTGATTAGTGACCCTATCAAAACATTGATGGCAGGGCACCGGCTGTGGCTACAGAATGTCCAGTTGTCACAGAGTTAAGTGCGTTGTGTAGTGAACTGACTATCGTTTGTGTTGGTTTGTGTCTTTAAATGAATTGTGTCCCACCTCGTCACCAATTGCGTCAGCAGTGCGCTCCGCTTTAGAACTAAAACCTTTGATACCAACAGTCAGTTAAATACCAACTGACAAAACAAGGAAAACATAGATCATAGTTTGTGGTTTGTTTAAGGTTTATTAGTATTATGGAACAAGAAGAAGCGTGATGACTGGCCTTGGTGGAGGCAGAAGAGTATAGAAGCAAAGAGGCGAAACTCCAGTGCTTTTTTGGCATCAGCTTTCAGTCCAAAATGTTCTACGCACGCAGTGCTTCTATGCACTGATGTAGCAAAAAATTAGGTTTCACTTCTTATCAATATAAGCTGTCTGACAGTAGCAAAGATTATAGACAGAGAGATTAGAGGACAAAGATGAAATTGTGGTGCTTTTTGAGAACCCCTTTCAGTCCATAATGGCAGAAAAGTATCTCTGTTGTTGGGTAATTCTGTTGCAATGAAATGATATATTCAATTTCCATTCTTGGTGATCTAAGTTCTTTAGTGCAGGTCTGCACTCTCTATTGCCCTTCTCGTGTTTTAACTTTAACAGGAACAGCTTGGATTTCTTGAAACACTCACTCACATGATACTGTGGACAGACAGTAACCTCTTATCATAGTTCTGTTAGGTTGGAGATATATAACCTTAAAAGATCAAATGAGATGCCGCACATCACAGCAAGATATGGTATGAGAGTTTCACACAGTGCCTATAAGTAATGGTAAAAAGTGACAGCAGTATCCATAAGGATTTAGTCTAAACCACATGACGGATTAGCGCGCTGGGTTTTGAGCCCACCATGAGTGGGGTGCAGGAGTGGATTATATGTTATGAGAGCATGGGAGTAGAGTGTCATTGAACTGTGATTGAATATCCTTTTCACCTATCCCACACAGTTTACTGTCTAAAAAATTAATTCAGTGTAATTCTGGATCATCCGTGTTTGGAGTACAGTGCCTTGTGTATCTGTGGCTGCTCTCATATTGTTTATGTGGGAGCGTGAAATAGCATCCAGAAATACAAAATATGTTAGCGCACAACCAGTATCAAACAGTCATGGTGCATTCAGCTTTCTAGGCACTGATTTTGTCAAGGTTTAGTCAGTGTAAGCGCGTGCCACACCTCTAAAATGGACATGTTGTCATGTGTATGTTTGTGTAGCTCCACCGCCACACTGTTTGTGGTGAAAATGTTATTCATTTTCATTGTATTTTTTATTAAATCAGAACTGCAGCAGGATAGAGCTGTGTAGTTTGAAATTTGCAGCCTGGCACAAAATCAATGTATTACATTATGTAGCTGGCAAATCCATACCATTACCATGACTAAATGTGTATGTATGAAAATGATTTTGAAAATTGAATGTAGAAAGGTAACTTGAAATCACCGCTTGCTGCTTTTCTAACAGCCATGCAAAGGAGAGCGTGGAAGCGTTTTCCATTTCTGTATATACTCCCCTTAATTTCAGTAAGGGTTACGTTTGGTAGCTCTGACAAGCCACCTTGTCATGTGTGTTACCTGAGAGTGTAGAGCACAGTTTGGCTCTACATTCTCACAATACTGTATAATACTGTATAAAGCTTAATGTCAGATTATAGCAAGAATAGTATAGGCAGACCGAGGCAGGAATGTTGCGGCTTTGAATGAGTAGCAGATAAAGAGTTGTGTTTGAACAAAGGATGCTGGTTGTTGTGTTGGAAAAGAGAGAACACCATCCTTTTAATCTTTCATTCTGATGCTTTCACCTTTTTTGACAAAGCTGAAAGTAAAGTTAAATCCTTCTTTTTAAGCTGTATTGTACAAGAATTTGTACATTGATTATTTTTATGTCAGTGTTTTCTTTTTATATAATCCACAAAATGGACAAAAAGGCCAATGTTTAATATATCAATACTGTCTATTAGATGTTGACATGTATACTTATGAAGCTAAATGAAGCTAAATGTATAAGTCACGGTCAAATTCTACAAGGACGACAGCCAAGAAAATGTGGAATTTTCACCTCAACTTCAAATGTGCACTACTTTCAGCACTTTTAGTTTTTGTCATTGATATAGCAGTAGGCCTTTCAAAAACAGAAGAAAGTGTTTATCTCATAATACCGTATCTGCTCATCTGTGTCCAGGCTAACATTCTGGCCAATCACTCCTTTCTATCTAACACATGTGTCTGCCAGTCCCAATTCTGGATCCGTCACTGGCACCAGAAGAAGCAAGACGACACGAACAGAGTAGGAGCCAGCAGTCTAATCTGGAACTGAAACTGCATATCAGTGTCTCTGTGCAGTGTCTAAGAGATGACCACAAATTTGTAGTTCAGCCTGTTGCTTTTAAACAGCATTTAAAAGTAGTTAGTTTGTCTGCCTTGGAAGCTCCACGTAGGTTATAATGTTATCTTACTCGTAACTTTTGTGTTAGAGCTGAGAGCAATTACTGCACTTAAGTACAATTTTAAATACTTGTAAGTTACATGAATATGTACATTTTATGCAGCTTTATGCTTCTATCCCATGGCATCTCAGAGGCAAATATTGTACTTTTATCTCCACTCCATTTGTCTGACAGCTTTAGTTATTGTTAGACTATAGCTCACAGAGAGAACCCAAAGTAGGAATGTCACTGCTTTGATGTAATTAAAGAAGTAGATAAAGGGTTGTGTCGGATGTTGTGTTTGGAAGGATACCTTTTTTGCCAAGCAATATAAGGTAACATGTTTTCCATTCTTTAAAGGTTTCAGCTGAAAACTGTACCGGAATTTGTACAGTAATTATTTTCATGTCATTCATTGCTTCAAACTCTTGTTTCAAAATGTTTCAGTTTGTGAAAGCCATTGTCTCACATTTCTTTCTGCAGCTCTTCATACATCATATTGTTTTGTTGCTGTTTTCTATCTAATATGGTTCCTAATTTTCGCCATTTCAACTCAGGGTTTTTAATGCACAAAATGAAAATGTGGATAACAACAGCTGAATGGAAAAGCATCTACTGATTACAAGCAAAAGTGAGCTGATAACGATATTCTAAAACACTCACTACATACTTCCATAAAACCTTTATGGATATTCATGTGCACATATCCACAATTAAGCCAACACTGCCTGCTTGATTCATAATTCAGATGTAAAGGACCCAACAAACCCTACTGTATGCCCTCCTCCTTGTGCTGCCCTCACACAGTAGAGGGCATTTCTGTTTGCAAAACAAATTTCACATCTAATGTCACACTACAGTTAAAACTTTACAGGCAAATTTCAATGTAGAACCACAGACTTTTATACTAATCTTAGAAATAAGGGGCCCGTTGAGGACTGGCTGTTCTTTGAGAGCCTAAATTCTGACTTACTGTACTGCATTAGGTTCTGATATCAGATTTTACCTGCTCTTTTATCAGCGATCTTTTTGTCTCATCTCTATTTGGACTGTGTCAGTGTGTGGACTGTAAGCCATGGCCTTTTCTCCTGCATCGGCACAATAGGCAGCACCCCACTGTTTTCAGAGAGGTGTTGATCTGAGGGTTCCTACCAGGATATTGGCAGGAGATGCATTTTGGCTCTGCTTATTGCTTCACACATTTGCTGCCTCATATCCATATTCAGAAACATTTCATTTTGTTTGACTGCGGCACAGAAAAACCTGCACTCATCAAATAATGACAGACCAACACCTGTTACTTAAGGTTTTGCACTTTGAATAATTTTCTGGCTCAGGCCAATTGAAGAAAAACATTACTTTATCCTGGGATACTGAAGCAGCTAAAACCTCTGTTTCCCCAGTAACCCCTGTGGACTGCCTTATACATTTGGAATATTGTGTAGTTCTGGAGCTCAAACACAATGAAGCATGCACCCAGTAATGTATATCTCACTTGATATAAGCGCTACAGCTACATAATTTAGAACAATGGCACATCTGAGTTGTCCGGTTATACTGTGTGGTAAATTCAATTAATGGACATCCTCTGGCCAATAGTAATCAAGTTTCCCCCTGAGCTATGAGACAATTAGCTGTAAGGCAAACACAACTGTGTATTTGGTGTGTGTTAAGTTCATTTAATGCCTTAGAACACTGATGGAAAAAGGATGAGACAACTAATAAAGCAGGAAAAGGAGTAAACCTTAAGATGCCATGCTGTTATATTTATTTTATTTATTTGTTTATTTAATTATGACATTATGTGCAGGGGCTTGGAGATATATTGAATTCATTACATCATTTTTTTGTTTTTGAACAATGACAAATGCCTTACGTTCACACAGCTGTACAGTGTTTATCATTAATGATATAACTTGTAGCAACTCGGAGCAGTCCTATAATGCAGGGGTTCCCAACCCCGGGCCTGGACCCATACCGGGCCATGGGTGGGGCTGAATTGCAATGTGAAAAGATAAATGTAGGCTTGCTGCATTGGGCTCTCATTGATGGTGAGTACTGATTGATTTATAGTATAGTATTGATTTTCCTGTGTTTTGTACGAATGTTGAATTTTGATTTTACGACATGACATTAATAGAAAAAGACAACTACTGCCCAGTCCATGTATTCAAAAAGGTCGTATAATCAACGTAAAATATTGTGGGGAGATCAAAATTCAAAGTCTCTTATCCACTTTCTTATCCGTTCACTTTGGCCTTACAGTGTAACCATTTCTCCAAAACGCTCCAACACGGAAACAAGAACTGTAAGTTCGATCAGATGCATCCATTATCCTTGCATCATCTGTTCATGCAGCTCTCTCATGTTTGTGACGTCACAGCGAACAAGACCTTTTACCAAGGGGCAAAGACCTTGGCTCCAAAATTAAGCCAATGTGGAAGTATTTTAATTTGGTGCAATACTGCTGGCCTGCCACTAGATGCTGGCTCACATAGACTTAGATTGAACTTCTCTCTAAAAAGTCGATGTATTTTCAGTCATTCTGGTCTCATTCATTTTATTCTTTGATTGACGGGTAGGTATGGCAGCTTGCTCACCTGCTGAGCCGAACATTTGGAGATTCTTTTAAAAAAGAATATTTCTTTCCCGACAGACAGCTCGACTGTAGTTGTGGTTAGGAAGTTATACTAACTAGACTATAAAATTACCATGTCAACTCTGTCCTTTTCACCGAATATGGTCTCTAAAGAGTCAACATGGAAACAGCCAAAATGCAAACTCCTAGCTTCAAAGCAGCAGTTCAAAAGCCAAAGGGTGACATCATGGACGCTCTGGCCACTTCTTGCACACAGTCTGTGCCACCAACCTTTGCTACCAAGGTCTTTTCAGTTCCCACACATATATGTGTATATAAAATACTTTTGTAATGGCGTTGATAAATAAAGTATAGTATAGATTTGATTTTTCCTCACTTTTATGAGGCTTCTTTTTGTCTCTGCCACAAACGGCTCATATTACACTAGGAGGTGAATACCACCGCCCAATTTTCATCATCAAACATTCTGATTGGCTAAGCTCAGATGCCTTATCAACCGTTAGCAACAACAGAATTCTCAACAGGTGTCAACAATTATCAGTTATTAATGTGCTGTACATCATCCAAAAGGACTGAGGATAAGTCAAAGTAAGTCTCCAAAAGTAAAATCCATCCACTGGTCTGTAACATTTTTCTACTTTGGAGGCTGTGCAGTAGTTTCAATTCACTGCTCTGTTGCTAGTAAGTGATGGTGGCAGGGCTACCGCATTTAAAAAAATACATTGGATATGATATAGATATGGTTCTTACTTACTATATCACAGGCAAAGGATTTTCTAATTGGCTTTTTTTGTCAGGAAGCCAACTTGTGGTGGGGGCACTAGAGGACTGACAGTACTGAGCAAGGTCATATTTTCACATTTTTTCATTTACACCACAGACTTTATATAAACCTAAAACCCCAATAAAAGTGTATTTTCATAGTATGGGACATTCTGTCAAGCCGTTCCTGAGATATCATGTTTTAAATATAATGAGGACCAATGACCAACGGACTGACTAACACACAGACCTTCTTACAAAGATGCATGGACGCATCTAAAGAAATAAAAAGACGTTCTGAGCTACTGACAAAACATGGCAGACTGTGGATTAAAATTAATAGGAAAACAGAGTATGACCACATTGTGCCACACTGTCAGACCTAACTGAAAGATGGAAAGCAGAAGTACGCACATAAAAAAACAAACACAATACACATAATTCCATCAGACACAATAAATGCAAAAAAAATATGACTTGACATGATGTAGCCTTAGAGCCTTATGTGTTATGTGTCTGTTAGAAAAGAGAGGCTTTCCAGCCTAAGTAGATGGTTTGTGAGTGAGAAATAAAAAAGACACCGAGCCTTGTGAACATGTCTGCACTTGTCAGGTAAGCCGACCTTGATACCATCCAGGGAGCCGGAGGCTTGTACTTCCTCCCCATGTTCTATCTTGATCCTCTTGTATTCCTGTCAGCTTCTCGGTTGTCACACACTTCCCCAACACAAGTGCATCTTGTTATAGAGGCAGAGACACTAAGGCAACAGTGGGATGTCCTAGACATGGATAAACAGCAGACGAAGAGACAGCACTAAGTGGAGTTGACAGTAAGCCAAGACGGAAACACTTTGGCATGTCAGATGAATTGGACGGCGAGTCCACAAGTCCAGTGAGACGTCTTGTAAAAGTCATCTCTGATTCATGTGCCGAGCCAATTCCCTGGAGATATATGATTAGTATCGAGAATGGACACTGCTGGACTGACTGTTGAGCTCCGTCTCCTACAGTACAGGGCTGTGGGAGACAGAAGTCTGTGTCTGCAGAGACCTTGACTTGTCTGTTTCTCTTCTTCGTTTTGTTATTCATGTATCGACCCTGAATATTTTGTATGAGTTGGCTCAAACTAAGAGGACTGATTCAAAGCAATTTGTCAAAACACACTTCCAAACTTTTCAGGAGCTCTAAACTGCATCTCACTTCAGTAGATCCAGTGTATTTTTATGGTTACCATGGAGATTGTTACCGCTGGATTCCACAGAGGATGGCAGCGTCAGGTTATGGCAGCGATGTGGCTGCTGGAGCTGATCACAGCCACTCTACACAATGCTTGTGTTTCCACCAGACACAGTGCTGCAGCTCAGAGGCTTCACAGAACCAGCTCAACACTGCTTTACTAAAAACACGCATCCAGTCTATTTTGGACACTGCTTGTCACACACAGTTCTCAAATGTTAACATTGTGTTAATCCATCTTTACTCCTGAATACTCCTATTATTCAAACAACCACTAGAGGCATTCTTCAACCTAATATAAACATAGGTCAAATTAGATTTCATGCATTTGAACAAAGTTAATATTTAGCCTGTTTTCAAATTGTACTTATTATTATATATAAGTAGATTTCCTTACATATTATTGTACCTTTTACAACAAGATAATTTTTTTTTATATAGCATATTTTTCACCCGAAATCATGCATGCCAGCTATAGGTAGCAATGACTTTGAAAAAATGTTTACATTTTACAGGCCATTGATGCTTTATGTGATTACATAAAGAAGGATGCTGTTTTTTTGCTGTTTGTGGACAAATGTCTTAATTGCATTTAGTGAAGGTGCCTCTTCTATAAATACTGTTTCAAGATTCAAAATATTATGAAAACTTCAAAGAAGCTTTAATATGAAAAGGGAACTTTAATTAATTGAGATTTGTAGACATGTCGTTTGTATTATAATGTAAATATATATGTATGATCAAAGATGCAAAGTTTTTTACCAAAAGTAATTATTCTGTTTAGTGAATCAATAGCTTCAAGGTGTCTTCTAGTGTGACGCTAATTGACAGTTTTATATTCTTGTTTAAAATGCGACAGAGAGGCTAAAAGAGACCAATATCAATTCAACTAAATGAAAGAAGTTATCGAACCAATGCATATATTCCTACTGGCCCTTGTACTTTTAAATAGTTCTTGATAAACTTGAAGTTGTTAAGCCTCTGTGCATTTTCTCTGCTGATAGGGATGTTTTTACTATATATATATGGTTTAAATAAATGCTGAGGTATGGAAAAACTCAGTGCACACTCACACTATCAGCAACTGAGGTAGTGTCTCTGGTAAATTGCCTTTCTAGGTCATTGGACATAGCTGTGAAAAAAAGTGAAGCTTAGATATCTCTTTGAGGTTCTTGGGCACTTTTTTTAAAGTTGCATTACTTACCATAGTTTCCGGACTATTGAGCGCACCTGAATATAAGCCACACCAACTAAATTTAAAAAGAGGAAGAACAAAAGATGTTGTACATATATATATATAGGCCGCACTTGTCTATAAGGTGTCCATGTTGAAACATGAGATATCTACACAGAAAGATGGTACACAGAAAGATTTTTTTAATTTTTAATTACCGTAAATAAATGCTTTT
>JAPQRN010000007.1:7057894-7069455 GCA_037367275.1 Coranthus polyacanthus
AATAATCCTTATGGATACAATAGGTCCTAATAATCCTTATGGATACAATAGGTCCTAATAATCCTTATGGATACAATAGGGCCTTCGCCGGACACTTCGTGTCGGCTCGGGCCCTAATAAAAATACAAGGCAGCTACAATGATATGTGAAGCTCAGGTTAATACATTACCAGTTTTCTTGACAATAGATTTAATATTTGTTCAGAGGAACAATGATCCTAAATAATCACTGACAGCAAAAGGTCTGACACTAAAAAAATAGCATGTAATGTCTCTGAAGTGTGTGTTAATTTGTCGGTTGATTTGTCTCATCTTAGATTTAGAAACTGTGGAAAATGGCTAAATTGCTCATCTGATTTTTGGCTGCAGTGTTTATTATGTGAACACAGAGTTCAAAACACTTTACTTGCACATGAGAAATGTGTGAGGTGTAATAGTGTATTAGTTTTTGTTTTCAATCACAGCTCTTTCATTTATGCAAAAAATCTAAAAATGGCCTTTTGAATCTTTTCCATTTCTGTGTGATACTGCACACACAGAGTTTAAAAGGTCACTGTTATTGTGTTAAGTGAATTTATTTAAAATCTAACTGTGCCATTCTTCCACCACAATGATTCCTGATTAATAGCTATGGTTGTGTAACCTGTGGGTTTAGGTAACAGGCTTTGGTATTTTGTGTTCTTCAGGGTGTACAAAGTCCATTCACCCATGGAGAATGGTGTTTGCACAGATCACCGTTGTGTGTACTAGTGGAGGGAGGTACTTCTAAGATGTGGCCTGAATCCTGCCAACACCCTGGTTGTTCTCAGGATTTCATCTGGGTCACGAGGAACAGATTATAGTCCTCCATTTAACATGCCTCTGTCTGAGGCTCGGCTGCTGCTTCAATGACACAAAATACTGTAGCAGATGCAGAACACAGAGAGACCTAACCCAAGGCTTTCGCTGGGATACACCTGTTTATTTATACGAAAATAAATACTGATTCAATTCACTAAATCCACGACTGAAACACTGCTTTGAGGTCAAAAGGACAAAACATCACCATCACCAATATCTGTTGACACCTTGTCACTGAGCAGGTACAATACAAACACTACTATAACAACAATACATTAGCTGCAGTGGTAGAAAGTTCTTTTACTCAAGTACGGTACTTAAGTACAATTTTGAGCTACTTGAACTTCATTTGAGTATTTTCATTTTATGCTACTTTAGACTTCTATGCCACTACATCTCAGAGGCAAATATTGCATTTTTCACCTCACTATATTTCAGCTATTCAGCGATTTGACGCAATGGATAATCTCTACAAAGGTCAATTCTTTGCATGTTAGATCTACTCCAATGGACAAATGCACTGCCTCCAAGCTTGTTTTTCTGGCTACACTTTGAGCAGTTCAACTAAAGAAAGATATGAGTTTTCAGTAGCACAGGGAGAAGACATTCTCTCTCATGAATTCCTGAAAAGAGAGTGAGGTCTGTCATCTTTATTATCACTGTGGCGTACGGTATGGAAAAAGGGAAAGAAGGTAATTTGTGAAAGATAAGGTTTTTAGAATCAGCTTAAATGTCAAACCAAATCTATGTCTATTTGACTGTATTTCCTTCAAACTCTTTCTGTTTCCTGGAGCAGTGCTTATTCCTTCTGAAGAAACTATTTTATTAAATCCCCAAAGTCTCCACAAACTGTGCAGCTTAGTGAAATTAACATCTTCATGACATTAAAGGTTTGAAACTCTCATTAGTACAGCTCAACCGTAGTTTCGGTCAATAAGTTACACTAACAAGACTGTAAAATGACTTTGTTACACAATGCTTGATGAAGTTTACTGTTTTAGTTCGGAGTCCGTAAGCTAGCATTTAGCATTAGTTCACCCAGGACACTGCAACAGCCAAAGAGCACATAACGGCAGTTCAGGAACCAACAGGTGACACCACGGTTCCTCCATCCACTATACAGTCTATGGAGCCAAGTCACTTTCTTAAAGCTTGTTTCCAGATCTAGTTACTTGTCTTTCTCGTGATATCTGGTCATTCGTATGTACGAAAGGCATGGTCTTTCAGGTAGGAGAACTTGTAGGGAAGGTGTCAGCGTCCTTAGAGAAGGTTTCTGCTGTTCAGACTGTGCACAATACATGATGCATTTCATTTGGTACAATGGCAACCATCAGGTTTACACTATAGGTAATTAACCATAATTGAAGTCGAAAATCTCTCATCGAGGCTCAGTCTCTTTCATCATCATCATCATCATCATCATCATCATCATCATCATATCATCGATATAAAGCATTGCAGGCCTTGAAAAGAGGAGGATGCTCTGTGTGGGTGTAGTTTATTAATATATTGACATGACTTTTGCCATCAGAATTCCTCCTGTATCTCTTGCTGCTGTTTAAAGCCACTGATGTGTGAAGTTGCTTTCAGTACAGCTTTGAGGGTAAATGTTGTAAAGTGCCGAGTGTGCACAAATGTTAAAGCGACTCAGGCATTGTTGGTGATGTTGTGGAGCACTTTGCTGTTAAATAATAAATAATATGTCTTGAATTGTAATGACTTTTCTGTTGTGGGTGTATTTATCTGACAGTTGCCACAGACACAAAGAGAATTTCTGAAAGGATTATAAATGAAACATTACTCAACATTGTGTAAAACAACCAAGTGTAACTTTATTTGATACAAATGTTGTCATGAAAAACACTGGAAACAGGAGGAGTTTTTTTTTTTTTTTTTAAATTCTTTCTCCTTTAAAACAGAGCTGAACTTTCACTCCGTGTACTGTCATTTGTTGCTTAGTTTAGTTTTAAGACATTTCATTAAATTAATTATTATTAACCATGTTGTTGATGCCAGAATTTAAAACAGTCCTCTCCACCTCCATGCAACACGATCCTCTGGAGAAGATGGCTTTCACATTGTGTTCCATGTTCCATGTTGGTGATTATACATTTCCAGTGGCCAAAAATAAAGAAAATTACACCAGAATATTTTTTAAATTTGTTTAGAACTACATATATCTGTGTCCAAAGAGCATTAAAAATTATACACAGTATACTGCCTTTTATAAAATAAAAAAAAAACATCATACGAATTCTCTTATCTTATAATCATCTTTTTACTGGCTCTAATAGTAAACTGATACCTCTCCAAAATGTAAAAGTTACTTGAGAGTTTTTTCCAGTTTAAGAAAATGAAGGGGGGGGGTCTGGGGGGTATAAGAAAGACACAAACTAAGAGGAATTATTTAACTGAGATAAAAATAAAAACAACAAAAACAAAATAGTGCAAAATGGGTCCTTTAATAAACAATGATTTTATAAATTATATTTATATTTATTTATAATGTCAAGCCTTCTTTCATCCTACCTTGGTTAGCCTCACAATACCAGGAAAAACACTGAAACTCAATAAAAACTTAAATAAAAAGCAAAACTTGAAAAAAATATACCATATACAATAACTAATGAAGAGAGGGAGACTAAAATGTTTTTATGTGTAAGTATAACAGTAATCCATCATCAGTTTTTGGTGTCAGCACCTTTAAATCAAAGAGTGAGGATTTTCTTCTTCACAGAACTTCTATCTCGCACTAATCCAATCACACAGCAGATAAAAAACTGCATCTGACAGCATCAGAGGACTTCTACTTTCTTCATCTTTGAGTGTTCAAGACTGTCGACTAAAACTGAAGGCACCTCAGGTAGATAAGTCCGACCCAGGGGCAGTGTGCAAAAAGCATGATTCACTGTGGAAATAATGAGAAAACCTATTTTGTGCTGTTAAAAGCATATCCTGTGTGATGAGAACCTCAGGCAGGAAAATTAATGGAACCTACCCGAGCCACGTTTTTCCAAATGCCGGAGTCAGATAACACATGCTTCCTTCTTTTGTTTCATTTGGTTTTTAAGTCTATAATAGTGTCTTTTCTATCTTCAGTAGAGATATCAAAAGTCAAGGTCAAGTCAATGACGTTTTATCTAACGCACTTTTATCTTCCACCAGTTCCCTCTAGGTCCTTTCTAGGACCTTTACCTTCATTTGTTCTTTTTAGACCCCATTATGCTTCAGAGAAAGGGCTTGTTGGATCGTCCAACAGCATCAAGTGTCAAGATTCCCAATCAGAAAATCTAATAATCACAGTTCCCACAGTTGTTTAACCTATAGCCCAGGGGTCTCCAACCTGTTGGAGAAGTAGTCTGAAAAAAATGAAAGAAGCCAAGAGCTACTCAGATTTATTCAGACAGCTGATCTCAAACCAGATGAACATGCTTCTTTTGTATGAAAATGTACAAAACGTTATTCAACAATCATTCAACAATCACATTGTGTATCAACATCTAGAGCTGGAAAGTCCTATGAAAAGTTACTGTGGAGTTTGGTGAAGTGGTCCGTGACATTACATCTTTAACGACTCACACGCTTGTACAAGACACGCTTGTCATTCTCATTTGTGTACATTATACCATTTCACTCCCCATGACAGAAGTATATTTTTGCCGTTTATTTGCCTGGTTATTGTCAGTATTGTCACATCTGTCTGTGGTTTTCTAGCCTGACTTGGCAAATAACCATTTTCTGTCACAAGGGGGCAGGTTGTCTGCGAATTTACGCGCATTTGTGAATTTGGTTCTAAAACTTGCATATTCTTATGTACATATTCTCTGAACCTTTAGTGAGCCACTGGTTGGAGACCCCGATCCCCTTTTCCCTTCTTCACAAAACTACTTCTGCACCTTTTCATATAAAAAAACTAAAGCCTGGTAACAGTCAGTACTATTTTAATTTCCAGTTGGCTAATATCTGTTTTTTTTTTACTCCCAGTTTGTCACATACTGCTGCTTGGCCATCGGTTCGTGACATTGGCGTCCATTTTCAACGCCCAGGTTTCCAAATAGAAGTCAATGTAAATCCTTAATCATCAAACTGACGACATGGGCCAGGTGACGTTGAGTTAAAAACAAACATGAGACCAGTCAAAATGAGACCGGTGTCAAAATGTGACCAAGCATCAGCATGTGATGAGCTGAGAGTGAGAATGTGTCTATATTACATAAAGGTTTATAGAAGTAGTTTAAACTACTCCTTGTCAGAGGCTGTACATTTTTTCTGACCCTTTAAAAGCAGGATAAACAGCATTCAAGCTGCTTCATTTAAAGCATCCTCAGACCTTCGTGCAGAGCGTAAAAGGAACCTTAAGTGCATTAAAGTGTGGACTTATTGTCCATCATATAGTGGCAACGTATTAAAGCACAAAAAGGCTGCTCTACATGAACTGATTAATGTTGTGATAATGTTCTGGTGTTGAGTTCAGGTTCATTCTTCACTTATAAAAGACCCTGCTTATAACCCATTTTTCAATAATCATACACAATAATCATGGATGAAAAGTAAATGGTGACCAATAGACGTGGATTCCATATTTAGTCATTTTATAATGGGCTCTGATGTAAGTTATAAATAATGCTATATTTTAGTTAATGTGGTATTTTTATAGTTTCCTGTTAGTTTGATGTACATTTATATAAGCAGCTTGTTAATATTTCCAGCCTCCCACACGAGGAAGATGTCTGTTTGCACAAATCAGTGATGAGCTCATAAATATTTATAGGTGATAATGTTATTGATATTCATGTGTCAGTCAAGAAACACAAATAAATCGTATAGTCTTGTTTAACTTTACAGTGCAATGCAAATGGGATTACTACAGATAGAAAATCACCCAAGAATGTTGACTGTTGCTGTCAAGAATTACATACTCTGAACTTAAACCACAAAAGCGAGCAAAGCTTTTATTTATAGCTCACTGGAAGCACAATGTGATGTGATACAGAAATTACAACCACAAAAATAATGTGGCTAACGGAAGACAAAAGGACCTTTAAGACAAGACCAGCAACTCACCAGTAAAAGTGAATAAGATTCAAAACCGTTAAAAAATGAAGAATAACATCAATAGAAGAAGAGTTAATATCAACAGAAGAAATAAAAAATAAAACAAAATAATAAAGACAACAAATAAAACACAAGACATAAGTTAAAATAAAGAAAAATGAAATGACAATTAAGACACTGAAAATAAAAAAAGACATAAAGACATGAGTTAAACCAAATAATAATTAAAATAAACCCGAATACTTGAATGTGCAGCTAAAAGGAATATTTTCAGTGTCATTTTAAAAGACGATATTGTTCGAGCACTTCTACTCTGACTTTCGCAGTTGTATCATAAAAGCGAAAGGCAGTAAAAGATCATATTATTATTTCTAGCTGGACTTTAAATGCTTTTCTCCAGAGACCTGTTTGTTTTTTAGTTCTCATCCAAGGATTTGCAGTATAATAGTTGTCTGTCACATGGGAAATAGTCTATTTTTCCAGTTCATATATCTTGACATGGTGGTCTCAATTATCTCTGTGTTGTGTAGCAGAGCTCCTGCGTCTGTTTGCCTATTTAATACTTTGTTATGGGCTGTTGCAGCTAATTGTTCCTGCACTTAGCATGGAAGCTTGAAATCGTAGAGACGGAAGCCTTCAGTTGGAGACAATTAACACCATAGTGCTTCTGTGATTCATTTCAAAGAATTCACTCCTTAGGAAAGAGGTTGTTTCAGACATTGAAATGAAATGCAGCTGAGTGGACTGTCAGGCAGAGCAACGGGGCAGCTCAGATCAGGAAGGAGGGAAATACATTTTTAGTATCTGTCAGGGAGAGGAACAGCAGCAATGTGGCAATATTTCAACTTCTTGGTGATGTACCACTCAAAATTTAAATCAGGATTAAAAAGAACTCTCAGATTGCTGGCTTCAGGCTTGAGATTTAAAAGCAGGGATTTAAAGTTGGTGCACGGCGTGTTTCTTTGGGCAAAAATTCTCAAAACACGATAAGAGGTTTAAACCAGACCCAGCACAGTGCAAAGTCCTGAACCTGAATTTCGACAGCAGTAGTGAATATATCCACATGTGGAGCATTGTAAACCTATACATAGTATTATATGTAAAAACATCCACTAAAACATCCATTCCCAAAGACTAGGTCATGTCCTAAAGGTGACAGGAGATTCTGTTTGGGTGCCCAAATACGTTTGCATTTCATAAAACCTTCAACCAAGAAGCATGTGAAAAAATGTTTGTAATATTTCATAACTGTACTTTAGTGTTCTGCTGATGAGAGGAAGGGCCAGTTAACTCCACCCAAATGCATTTTATTTTGTCTTTTGTCAAGTATTTCATGTGCACATGTTTTCAGTTAAACATGTGCAAAACAAAGTTGTGATTTATCAAACATGTATCTTTTCAGCATGGTTGATTTACCTGTTAAGATGTGAAAATGGCAAAAATAAACGTTAATTTATAACCAAACAGGCTCTTTTCAGGATTTATGGATAAGATAAACTGAGTTGTGATGGTTTGTCATTTTCTAAAAACACATATACATGCAAACATCATACAGCTTACACGACAATGTAAGTAAATTACACTTTCACGTCACCAATCATACTTGTTTTTACTTTTTTACTTTTGCTTTTTTGAATTGGTACTTTTAGTCAATGAAAAGATCTGAATGCTACTTCCACCACTCATGCAATATGTGAAAATTGTATTAAATTAGAACCGTATTTATTATCACTTCATTATCATTTAGTGATAATATCATGACATCTTTAATTCCTTCTTTTGAACAACAAATCAATACAAAACATATGTATTTGAAAAATGGACTGAAACTAAAACATAAAAGTCAGTAAGTGTGAACTTCCTTGTAAACAACCAGGGTTTCCTGCATCGATTAGCGGATATAAATTTAATCTTATATTCTTTGTTTCAGTCGAAATTCAATGCTCAAGACGCCGCACTGCCAAAATACAGAGGTAAAGAGGCGAAAACTACGTTTCCCGTCATGCCTCGCTCTTCTGCGGCCCCGCCCCCTTCGTTTGAATGGCAAGTTGTTTGTTTCAGTCCGACCAGCTGCTAACTATTCCAGTCTGAGAGCAAACATGGGGACCAGCGGTCTCCTGCTCTCCTATTTAACAGGTCCGACAAGTTACAGGAAGCGGACGAGAGCAGCACTTCCGCTATCGTATTTATTTTCACAAAATAAAAGCACACATAATAATAAAATATGAATAAATATGAATTGGGCACAAGAAGCACATACATATACAAAACATGACTTACAACTGCAAATTACTGTATTTTAAAAAAGGTTCTACACCAAAACAGTAAATTAATTTTGTCACATATAGCCTGGCATTGCCAGACAGCATGAGTATGTATGGTCTGAAATGAGCATTAGGAAATAAGAGGGAAGGTCTATTCAGAACATATGGGAACTAAGTTTCATATATGTCCTTCACATACATGTCAGGGGTTTATAGACAGTGGGCTACAGGAAAAATAAAAACAAAACTCCACTTATACTGAGGCAGTGCAGCTTGTTACAGAAAGAGTGGTTCATGTTGCATTCAGGGGTTCCTCCTAAGGTAGAATTGATGAGGTTCCTACATGGTCAAATGCCAGGTTGCAATCACAGGCAGCAACACATCATCATGGCCTGTGGAAATTGGTTTCAAAGGGAGCAGTACCAGTTCCATCTGTGTTGTTGTGTTCTACAACTAGTTCTATCTTCTTCTTATCATTATTATTATCATTTCAAGTATACAAAATGATTTGTTATCATATGCAGCAACTCCTTACTTTGTTTAAAAAAGATGCAGATAAGTAATAAAGACATAAGAACAAATACAAAGCAAAAAATGTGTCTTAAATCCTAACTAGAGTCGTGAACACTTTAAATCAAACAATAAGCAAACTATGTAACTAACTAGTCACAAGTGGTTTAATTATTCGAGAAAAGAGACAAAACCAAAGCCAACACGTTGGTTTCCTCCTTTTGAGCAGAACCTGTGGCGCTGTCCCTTTATCTTGTGCCTCGGCGCTTTTACTTTGAAAAGCCGAACCCAGAAGTGTGAGCGGTTCCGTTGCAGGTTTGACAGCAGGTCCGTTTTTTACCTCTTTGCTTTCTTTATTCCACCCTGCTTCCCTCTTTTTCTCTGTTTAAAACGCCTTAGCCTGTCGTGCGTGTCTATTTATTTATTTATGCATCCTTTTTGAAAGTATTTAGCTTTTACATTTTTTTTTAGCCGTACCTCAAATGAGAAGACGTAAAAGATGGAGCTTCATATTTTAGAGCACAGCTTGAAAGTGGCGAGTATAGAGAAAGAGGGGATCCAGATTTGCACTCATGGATTAATAAAACTCGCCTTCTTGGCCTCCAAAACAAGGTACGTAACTTGTCAGACGTTGTGAGCGTGTAAAAATGGACAGTGTCATTTATGTTTTTCACACGCTCCGTGGTGCTGTTTACTGGAAGGATATTGCTGTTTTTTAACATTAGAGCAAACTAAAGCCGGGGGGCAGCGGCGGTAATGCTTAAAAACGAGGCTTTCTGTGTTATTTTGAGGTCAGCGGAGTGTTGTTTGGTGTCTGCCACCAGTTTCCAGGCCTATCCGTGTACTGTAGTGTCATTTTGTAGCTTTGTGCCATCTGTAGCTGGGTCGACGCCAATGGGGGTGTGTGTGTGTGTGTGTATGTGTGTGTGTGTGTATGTGTGTGTGCAGGGCTTTATCTCGATTAAGGACATTTAAACGACCAAAAACTTGGTCAAACTGTAAGGAATATGTCCCCTGTCTCCTATCACAAGTGGATATCCACTGTCACGCAAGTAGCCTGAAGAAACTTTAATTTGCATGGACCTGAGTTTGGAGACAGCAGGCCTGTCAGCACTAACACCACACTGTGAAAGTACAAGTAAAGAGATACTTACTTCAGTGTAAGAGTCTTAAGTATTGTCAGCACCATGCACTTAAAGTATCCCTAATAATACAATGGTGTAAGAAGATCCCTTAGTGAAGTAAAAGTACTAAAAGGACACTGTGAAAATACTTAACTACAAGTAAAAAGTTTTGCATTCAAAGCTTTATTTAAGTAAAATAAGTATGATATGCAAAATGTGCTTAAAGTATGAAAGTATGGTCCCTGTCAGTGTTTTACTCATATCACTGCTGCCTTTATCGCTTGAATAATGATTACGTGGTTTATGAGTATAATAAAGAAATATTTAGCTTAAGCTGGTTTTGTTTGCCCATCTACTTTGTTGGCATGAAATTAGTTCAATTTAAGCAATGCCTAAATACCCACAATTAATGAAGTTTATTTGTTCACTGTAGCCTGTAATAATAAAAAAAAAAAACAAAGGTGGAAGAAGATAATTTACTGAAGTAAAAGTAGTAGTAGGACTCTGAAAATACTCCACTACAAGTAAAAAGTTATGCATTTATAGCTTTATTTATGTAAAATAAGTAAAGTATGAAGTCAAAGTATTCATTGTGCAGTAAAATGGTACCAGTCATATAATATTTTTTACATTCATTTTTGCTGCCTTTTTATCTCTTGAATAATGTTACATATACATATAAATAGATAGTTGTATGTTCTCTATCCTATAAAAGTTCAGAAGGGGAGTTTATAAATTCCTCATAAATGATATTGCCTATAAATATCATTTTTGCCGCTGAATGTGAAATTGTCTCACTCAGATATATTCAGTAATTGGTGTATTATGCAGTGTACAAATAATATTCATTAATTGTGGGTATTTATACAAGGAACCTTTAGACATAAAGTTTGAATTGATCTACTTTGAGACCAACAAAGAAAAACAGCTGAAGCTAAAATTTTCTCTTGTAAATTCATTTGCAGTTTCCAGTTCCAAACACTTATAAATACCAAGTACAACCATAATTCTAGAGATAAAGGGCCAACCAGAATGTTTTTGTACCACTTTCCCAGTGGTGAAAGAAGTATTCAAATGCTGTACTTTACAGCTCTCGATACATGGACTTCACTGGACAGGAAGGGGATGAAAAACTAATCTGAAAAGTAACTGAAGCTGTCATGTGAATGTAGTGGAGTAAAAAGTACAATATTTGCCTCTGACATGTAGTGGAGTAGAAGTACAACATAGCATAAAATGGAAACGCCTGTACAAGTACCTCAGATTTGTACTTGATTAACTGCTTATTTGTCAGTGCTGTGGTGCAGTTACGAGCACAGTTCATTAATATTAGCTTAATGTTGACTCTGCTGGCACACCGGCTGCGTCTGCCTGGTAATTTTATAACCGACAAAGTAACTCATCAGTTCATGAGCGACAGAATCAAGTCTCTCTGTCTGTGTCACTGATATGACACAGTCCCTGCAGTCGACTGATTACCTGATGTCATTAAACTTATCAGCTGCATTCAAAGCCGCCGCCTAATCCCATCACTTTCAGCCACATATACATAATATGTTACCAGTGTTTCATCTCATCAAATCTCATCTATTTAAACTTTATCTACTTGCTCTAAGCACCTATTTTGTTGTAATTTAACATTTGTTTTTTGTTTTTCATTCATTCATTCATTATCTGTAACCGCTTAATCCCCTGGAGGGTCACGGGGGGGCTGGAGCCGATCCCAGCTGACATCGGGCGAAGGCGGGGTACACCCTGGACATGTCGCC
>JAPQRN010000007.1:7089984-7131225 GCA_037367275.1 Coranthus polyacanthus
CCCCACCTCCACTGTAAACAGTGTTGGTGAAGCACTGCTTCCCCCTCCTGAGGCGCCGGACGGTTTGCCAGAATTTCCTCGGGGCCAACCGATACTCCTCCTCCATGGCCTCCCCAAACTCCTCCCAGACCCGAGTTTTTGCCTCCACAACAGCCCAGGCCTTGGCACACTTGGCCTGCTGGTACCCGTCAGCTGCCTCAGGAGTCCCAAGAGCCAACAAAGCTCAATAGGACTCCTTCTTCAGCTTGACGGCCCTTACTTCCGGTGTCCACCACTGGGTTTGGGGGTTGCTGCCACGACAGGCACCAGAGACCCTGCAACTGCAGCTCCGGGTGGCAGCTTCAACAATGGAGGTGGCTACACCAGACGTTCCCAACAGACCCTCACACCACGTTTGGGCCTGCCCAGTCTGTCCGGTTTCCTCCCCCACCAGCGCACCCAACTCACCACCAGGTGGTGATCAGTTGACAGCTCTGCCCCTCTGTTCACCTAAGTGTCCAAAACACGCGGCCGGAGATCAGATGACACGACTACAAAGTCTATCATCGACCTCCGGCCATGTGCACTTATGGGGGTTTAGATCGGGGAGGCCGTTCATCCCAATCACCCCCCTCCAGGTCTCACTGTCATTGCCCATGTGAGCGTTGAATTCCCCCAGTAGAACAATGGTACTTGGTTTTGAGGGGGACTCTTGGGCTTGGTCACATTTAAAGTGAAAGTAGGAACAGTATGTAAGGGTTAATGTGAACAGTTCATTTGAAGATTCCCGCCTTTCAAATGCAGTCTTTCAGTTGTGTGATTTGTAGGAAGGTACAATGATTGAACACTTTGCTGATAATTCACCGCGCTGCATGTATTTTGTTTTCCAGTCAAACCTCTCAGATGGTTTGGTGCCCACTTCCACAGGTAAAAACGAAAGCCTCTGGGCCCACACTAACATTGCCTTCCTTTTCAGGCTAAAAGACACCGGAGCGTCTGGTGAGGACTCAAGCCATATTCGCTTCTTCTCCTTCTCACTGATCGAGGGCTACATCTCTCTGGTCATGGATGAACAGACAACTCAGAGGTTGGGTCATGTAACAACACATTTATGTCGCTGCTGCTAATTAACCACAGTTGTTCTTTGAAAATGTGGTTCTTTTTAAACTACTAATTAACACTAAACTGGAACATTAGGTTTATGCAGGGGAACAAATTTATGATTGTCTTTTGAGGGGGCGATTAGTTTGTTGCCAAGCAATAGCAAATCACTTGGGTATATACAATGTTCTAAAGCACAGTGGGTTTCAGTCTGACTCATTTGTTCTCCACTGCACCCCCTCTTCCTCACAGTATACTCTCTAATTAAGCAGAAAGGCCATAAAAACACGGAGCAGCTACAGATTCACTGTAATTGGTCAATTCTTACCACAGCAGCGGCACTGTAACTTAGATTATCCATTAATAAATAGGTCGGTAATGTCTTAAAGACATGCAGAGGTAAAATACTTGTCCAAACTTTAATTTCTTTGAGGTCATATTTTGTTTCTGTAGCATGTAGGTCAGCCTTGTCCTCACATTTATGTAATACATTGCCTTAAAGGGATAGGTCACCCACTTTTACTGCACAATGGCTTTCTTATTCAGTGCAACAGTTTGACCAGTAATAATAATTCACCTGCTGCTCTTCATCTGTTAGGCTCCACTTCCCGAATGGTTAATAGTTAGCTTCTTTATTGCCGTTTATGTGAACCAGAGCTAAATAAGACATGCTTAAAAGTAGAGTGAGCCGCTAGATGCAGTCTCTAATTCAAAGTTTTCAATTGAAGTTAAACTGAAGTGAAATAGCATTTTTTTTATTGCTGCTTTGTAAAATTATTTGTGAGTGTCATGACTGTGTCATTGCACTAATTGAAAAATAAATCTCTGCATGTAGCCATATACTGTATAGTATTTTATTTCAATTTTAGATCCGGTCCTATGACACCAAACTGTTATAATACTATATTTTAGGGCAGGAGAATATTGGAGAAAATTTACATCGCACTATTTTTTTCCTGTGATATTAAAAAATCATTCTAGACTGATTAATTAATGAAATAAATCCATACAGCCAATTATGCTTTTGTTCTTATCCTGTTCCTCACTCATTTCCTGTGTTCAACTACTAGTGAGGGCAGGGCCTGCTTTAGATGTTTAATAAACTGATCAAGAATGATTGTGATTGGTGGTTTGCTGTGGTGGTTTGTAGAATGTAGAACCTGTGTTCCACTCACTAACAACAAACTGTGTATCCTAGAACCTAGAAACTGGACTAAATCACATTTTGCTTGTTGTCTTCATCAGAAAAGTGTAGCAAAACATGTTTGAGTTAATTTGTTTGACATTGTGCGATCTAGACAACTGTACAGACTTTTTTCTTTTTATTATATCCTCTAGGTTTCCAAACAATGTCCTCTTCACCAGTGCGTCTGGTGAACTTTGGAAAATGGTTCGCATTGGAGGACAACCTTTAGGATTCGGTAGGAAACAGATTTTTGATTTTATGTACTTTACAAAGACATGCCTTTTACTTCACCATATAAAGTGTTAAAGTAGCAACAACATCTGGAAAATTAAATACTGAGTATTTAAAACGTATGCAGGTTAATACTTCTACTCCACTACATCTCAGGGGCAAATATGATACTCTTTACTCTGCTTGAGTTACTTTTCAGATTACAGTTTTTCATCTCCTTCCTGTCCAGTGAAAACTATGTATCTCCAGATGTGTTGATGTTGAACGTTTGTATAAACTGAAGGATGAAGAGTGTTGACTATGGGTTGAGTGTAAAATTCACCCCCTTTTTAATCTAAAACTCTTTAAAAATTCTCTTCAATTCACTGGAAAATGCATCGTCACAAAGATGAAAACTGGTCTGTTTTTCTGATCTCATGAAAAATGTACTTTTTAGAGATACGTGGTTCTCACAGGACAGCGACGCTACAAACGAAGATGCATCGCTGTAAATTAAACTACCAACTGTATAAAGTAGTTTATCAACATGTAGAGCAGTAAAATGCAACATACACATTAATGCAGCACTAAAAGGAATCCAAAAACATCACATGTACATATATACATCAAACACTGACAGGGACCATTTTACTGCACAAAAACTACTTTTACTTTTCAAATGTCATATATTTTGCTGATCATACTTACATACTTTTATCTAAGTCAGGTTTTGAATGCAGAACTTTTAGTTGTAGTGGAGTATTTTCACAGCGTGGTATTAGTACTTTTTCTTCCACCACTGCATGTGATCAGGTAGACTCTTATAATTGAGTCATTTGAGTGAATTACAGAATGTTCACTAAAGAATGTGTGTTTTTTGCAGATGAGTGTGGCATTGTGGCTCAGATATCAGAACCCCTTGCGACAGCTGACATTCCAGCTTACTACATTAGTACCTTCAAGTTCGACCACGCCCTGGTGAGAGATGAAGCTCTTTGTCAAGTTCTTTTTCAGAGATTGACTTTGTAAGATTTGAGCGTTCTGTTGTGCTTACATGAAGTTCGAGGTGAACTAAAATAGAAAGTGAAAATATTAAACAATAACAGTTTCTTCAACAATTTGGATTTAAAGGTACGATACCTTATATTCATGCGTGTACGTGCGCTTATGTGTTTGTGGTGGAGGCAATGAGTTTAGCTTAGAAATTCAGTCAGCTAGCATCAACTGACTGGCTTCCAGCACAATACAGACTTCAAAACAAACTTAATGTAAGCACATGAGCCCGCGCCAGTGTTACATATTGAACCTTTAATTTGATATCGGATGAAGCTCTGATTCCTCATCCCATGTGTCTTATCCAGGTTCCTGAGGAAAACATCCAAAGTGTGATCGGAGCTCTGAGGACCGAGAGCACAGCACAGTGAAGGAAGCAGAAGAAAGAATGATTTAAAAACGACCATTTTCAAAGTCATTTCTTCAGAAGTTTATCATGTCCAAAAAGTGCCAAGAGCTTATTAGCTGACTACTGTGGATGGGCTCTGAAAGGAAGGGATCTAACCACAGTGTGTGGGTGGTAAACGGGGGAGTGTGACAGTGTGTTTGTTAGGGATGCCTTTGTTACTCTGTCATTTTCTGTACCCCATTCACTCCTTCCTTCTTGGCACTTGGCCTCCACTGCCTGCTCTGGTAGCTGTTGGTTTAGTTTACCAGATTAATTATGTTTCTTTTCCTCTCTGAAACTGCTTCTTCCCACTCCCTGACCCTTCATAAAAGCACCATACTGTATTAGTTACATAAATCCTCTCATGCAAGGATGACGAATGTACTCTTAAAAAAAAGAAAGAAATATATATATATATATATAGATATATATCAAGCTCTCCATTTTTAGTTTTGTTTCTCCACAGGTCATTTCTCAGTGCCAAAATGTTTGAATGCCTAAACCAATGCCTTTGTCGAAATACTGTACATGTGTGCAATATTAGGAGACAATTTTGGAGACAGTCAGTGATTACAGACCTTCAGGTTCAGTAATATGGTGTGTATTTTTTTAGCTTTTAGTAGCTATTGAACATGTTTTAATTACTACTATGATCTTAATGAGTCCCTCAGACTTAAATTCAAAGGCCTCGTGATGCTTGGTTCGGGAATCCAAGGTTGATGAGGAATTATTCCTGTATCGTTTTGATGAAGTAATATTCATTCATACTGTGAGCAACCTGGTTGATTCAGCAGATATTTTCATCAGCAAAACACACCTTCTCTATATTTGTTTCTAATAATGTTACATTGTTTTGACTGACTAAGGCGCTAGCCAGTAAGTTCTCATTCATCACATTAATGAGTAACTTCAGACTTTAGAATCAGGTCAGATTGATGAATTATTTGATTTGCAGTTAAGTGTATTTTGGCTCTGGTAGATTATACTGATATTTACTTTGTGGTCCCCAGAGTCTTAGGTCACACCCTGTTTTTTTTAATCTAGTGCCAATACTTGGTTAGATCAACAAAGATGCATTTAATCTAAGATTATTTCAAATTAGAGTTTAGCAAAAAAAAGTAAGCAGCTCTGTTGCACAATCACAAACTTATCTTCTTTTAATAAATCCAAGTTTATGCATTCGAGACTAATGAATAGTCTCTAATTCAGTTTACATCAATATGGAGACGCTTGCACAAAATAATAATCTTTGTTGGTGCAACCAGGTCACAAGTATGTATCCTTTTTTTTTTTTTTTTTTTTACATTTTTATCGGCCTCAACTTTTCCTGTCGAACGCTAATTGGCATGTTAGCTAACACTGAGACGGCAAGACTGTTCTGCTACACAGTAACATTTTAACATTGCATGACAACCACTACCCTTTTTTGTTTACTTTATCATGACTCTAGGATTTAAAGCAAACTTCGACCCTTAAGTTTTATCCATTTCAGAATTCTTCTTTGAACACAGAGCCACCAACATGGCTTTAGCTTGAACCAGAAGCTTGTTAACGTAGCGTTAACCTACACACTGAATGTATTGTTAGAAAGGAAATGTCTCTAAAGTGCAATAATTAGCATATTATATCCAATTTATTTATATTAAGATAAAACCATAATACTCAGAGCAGACCAAAGTGCTTCACATAGAGAAATGAATCCAACACAGAAATAAAGTGTGCAACACAGAATAAAAACAAAAAGAGATGATGATAATTAAAATCTGCAACACTAAAACTTACAATAAAACAATTCATTGCTGAAAACAGATGAACAATAGATAAAATAAACCCGAGATAAAAATAACACAAGACACAGTGATAAAAATGTAAAACTAAGGCTGTAACACTTCTCCAAATGAAAAGATCTAAAAGATAGGTCTTTAATTTCCTTTTAGGACAAGCTTTAATATCCATAATTAAGGGACATAACATTACAGGAGATTATGTGTCTGACAGATTCTTAATTTAAATGAACTTGTCAATGTATTGGTAAATGTTGCCAAATGTCTCATTTCTGTTTTTTTGTTGATTATCACATATTTTTTTTTATCTGTAAAGCTAATATAAACACAAGATGATCAGATTTTTTTATTATTATTATTTGTAAGCACAGCACAGTGAATTATTAGTAATTACATATTATCTTTATTTTATGGCAGACAGACCGTGCATCACTGAGGAAATCATTTTTGTGTCATTTAGAAGGAAAAGACGTGCATTAGGGATCGACCAGTTACATATTTGCAGTAAAAAACTTTAAAGTTTGGCGTCAGTTTTTCAAATATCTGCAACAGAAAATGTCATTAAAATACCTTTTAAGCTGATTGTCAAATCAAACAAAGTACAGTCTGCTGCAGAGCCAAAGTAGCATATTTTTTTACTTTATTTATTTGATTATTGGATGGAAAAAATATTGATATCATAGTGTGAAAATTCTGAATATTAGCTCCGATAATCGGCTCATCCCTAGCTTGAATTTCAGCATTGTAATCACTTTTCAAAAGCTGCTAAAAAGTCTGAGAAGGCTACTAAATTGGCTACTAATAAGATGCTGAAGTAAATATGAGCTATGAACAATCCTTATTTCTTCTTTCCTTGTCACTTTCAACGACTGAATGATCATGTTGCTCACAGTGTGCGCCCGCTTTGAGATCTGATGAAAAATGCAATGTTTAAAATGTTTGCGTCAAATACATTACTGAGCCACTAATACCAGTGTAAGTGTGCTATATATAAGCTAAGGATCACACAGGGAAGGAAGATCCCCTCCGAGTCCTGGTGTCCATTTAGGTCTTGAAGCCCCCTCCCCTGCCCCAGTCTGCACTTTAATGCAGGTTCGACCCCCTCAGACCTGCTGTACTGATGTGAAAACAGGGCCCTCCCTCTCTCCATTTACTTTTCAAAGATACTGTCCAGATGGGGAGATTTCTGTTGGTCTTAAACATTTGGTGATGACATTTTACTTCTTTTTTTTCTTTCTTTCTTTCTTCTCTCAACGCCTTGCACCTAACAACAACTTTTTCTTCTGATCAGATTTGATTACCCTGTATTTATCAGTGTTGAGACATGAGAAAATCGACGTTCCTTCTGATTCCATTTCAAAGACAAAGTTAAAAGCTTTTCATTTTGGGCTTCTTGTGTGGAAAAAAAAAAAAAAAACAAGCTTTTTTTTTTTTAGCTTGTTGCTTGTTCGGTTTTCTCATTTTTACTGTCTTTACTTACAATGGGGATTGTCCTCACACTGTTATTTGCTCCCTATGTGTACTTTAATCAATAAACTGGTGACATTCTCTGCCTAATCTGGTCGTCAAAGTCTCACAATTAGCTGATTTTTAAGGTTTTTTTCACATAAAAATATATAATATTAGTGACATGTACGTTCAGCGCTCCAAGTAATGGTTGGTTTAAAAAGTGTCCGCAGTTGTGAACATGGAAGAAGAAAAAAAAAGAGTATACACGATAAGTGGTGGAATGTAACTAAGTATATTTACTCAAGTACTGAACTTAGCTTAGTACACATTTGAGGTGCTTTACTTGAGTATTTCCATTTTATGCAGCTTTATACTAATACTCCACTAGATCTCAGAGGCAAATATTGTACTTTTTACTCCATTTGTCTGACAGATTTATTTGCCATGCAGATGGATAATATTACAAGCTTTTTAAAATACAATACATTATTAAAGATTAAACCAGTGTTTTCCAATATTTTTCTTTCCAAAAAGCAGTGCGTAGTCAGATAGTCCTAGTGATAATTCCCTCTAAATGTCTCACACCAAAAATCAAAGAATAGAGAACAAACTGAAAACAAATTCAGTATCAGAACTTGTGTTTTGCTCTTTCGTCTCTCAATCATGTAGCGAGCCATCACATTTATCTGGTGTCGCCTGCTGCACAAACTGATGCTTCAGTAATAATAATCTATTTATATCATATATAAAACTAGATCAGTCACAGAGATCAAACCAGTACTTTTATTTCAATACTTGACCTACATTTTACTTATAAATATAATACTTGACTTAAGTTTTACAAAAAAAACGGAGTATTTTTACATTGCTGCTTTGGTACTTCAATAAAGGAGTATCTAGAGCCTTTTTTCCACCATGTACATGATAGAGGGAGTCAGAAACAGTAGGACTTTGAAATGTTTGGACAGACTCTGCCAACTCGTACTTCTCTGTAAGATCTGAACCTTTTCAAACTAGAAGTGAAAGATGCCATCCTGTTCCTATAATAACCTGCCAAGCAGAAACTGCAATATTGACGTTGCCAAGACTTTGACTGACAATGTTCATTACATCACATCGGTCCAACAGGGACTTCTGTGTAAAGGGATAGTCCGCATCCTCGGAGACACGATGCAATTAAAGCATAAACGATTGAATGCTTTTTTTCAATTAAAGCATCTGAGCTGATCTTCTACATCAAGAACATTAGATACAACTCACTAGAGTATTTTCTCTGTTATGGCAAGTGTGTTGACGGTTCTTTGGTCTAAAGGAAGGCATCTAATTTGAATTTCTTATACAAGTGATTTGGAGGTCATTTTTCTTTATTTAATATGGACAACGCCTGTCAGTGGACATCTGTGTAAAAAAATGTAAAAGATGGATACACATATACATATACAAATATACAATACATAGAAAGAAAAGGACAAAATACAAAGTGGGATAAATCCTTACTGTAGACTATCCCAATATTTAATTCTGTTTACTGCCAAATACAAAACTGTAAACATCCTGTAAGTTGCCAGCTTTTTCACATAATTTTTCTCTTTTTTGCACCAAAATCTTTTTAAATCTGAAGGCAAAAGCAAGATCAGAGTTTAAGCCTGGTTTGACGTGGTTGACTTTTTCAGATGGTTGATGATGGCCTCTGGTTTTGCTGACAGATTTCTAGTGTGTTTTAGATACTTGCTTATGTATTAGTGCCCCCTGATGTTTTTCAGGTTGATGTTTTTCAGGTTGATGTTTTTCACGCGGTTGCCAGTGGCTTCTTGTGGTGGAGTAGTAAGGCTACAGTATGTGCTTGAAAATGGTCATTTTGGACAGGTTGTCATCCATCCATTCATTAATTTTCTGTAGCTTGTCTGGGTCGTGGGGGCAGCAAACTAAGCAGATAAAGCCAGACTTCCCTGTGCCCTCCAGCTCCTCCAGGGGGGGCACCGAGGCTGAGAGACAAAATCCCGCCAGCGTATCCTGGGTCTGCCCTGGGGGCTCCTCCCAGTTGGAAACCTCACCAGGTCCTGACCAGATGAACCACCTCAACTAGCTCCTCTCCATGTGAAGGAACGGGTTTTCATGTGTTTCAGACAATTGCTAATGGCCTCTTGTGCTGAAATGGAAAGGATTTATTGTGCGCTCTGATGATTTGGATTTTTGGACAAATTTTCCTCAATGTTTCTCAAGTGTTTTAGGTAATTGCTATTAATACGTACTCTCTGGAGTGTTTCAGGTTGTTTCTACCTTTTACAGGTGGCCTCCAGTGAAGTAAAAAGGTTGTAATATGTGTTCATGGTTTCTAAATAGTTTTAGATAGTTGCTCGGGCACTAATCAGTGCTCTTTGGGGTGTTGCAATTTTTTTTTTCCAGTGGCTGCTAATGGCTTCTTGCAGTGCAGTAATAAGGCCCTGTAAATCGTCATTTTGGACAGGTTCTTTTATATATGTTTGTAAAGTGTTTTAGGTGGTTCACATAGCATTAACAAGTGCTCCTTAGTAGAATTCAGGTGGTTCTTATGGTTATTTTCCCAGTTTCCATAGTATAGTATGCCATAAAAATTGGTCAGCCAAAAACCTTTATCATGTTTCCTCACACTGAGCAGTTTCACATCTTGCCCTGCAGACTGAACACACTTGTATATTTTATGCTCACTCAGTAGTTTTGTCATAAATACATTTCCTTACTCTCCGAGGGCCCGAAGGCTGTCACAGTGATGAATGAGCCCAAAATACAGGAGCTCAATGAAGAGAGAAAACCACACAACACTGGGTTTACGCACAGCCGCACTCACTGTCCTGTAAGAATGAAACTATCTCCTGACAGTACCAGCAATACAAAAGAGAGCTGTTGATGACGCATTTAAAATGAAGTAATTTAGTGTCAGAACAGTTGGTTACAAAGCATTTCATGTTAAGGACTTCTTTCGTACTCTTCAGATTTGCTGAGTTATGTGCTTGCCTGGAGACAAGTCGCACTTTCCTGCGTGTTCAGTTTTTTGCTGTCGACCAAATAAAAATCCTGGAATTATCAGTTCCAAATTGCTCTGTGGTAACTCAAGTTCTACTGCATAACTGCAGACTGAGATACAACTGAAAGCCAGTAAAAAAAGACCAAAGGAAAGGACAGAACTTAATATTTATTCAGAAAAAGTGCTGAATAAAAAATAAATATATCTTGATATAACGGTACATTAGTCTCTAATCCATGCTGCGAATTCATATTAAACTGAACTTGAACCAATGAAAGTATGGCATGTGGCGAGTTTGATATTTCAGACACATCATTAGTTCTTTGGGAAACACTGTTTTTGACCATGGAGTGTTTTTCTGCTGCTGATGTATTTGATTCAAAAGGTCAGAACAGTTTAATGGCAACATCTTTTTATCTGCTGTAATTTTCTGTAAACTTTGGCTGCTTCTAATGACTTTTTCTATGCAGAACATACAGTACTAATGCACACAAATTCATGTTGTAAAATTGCTTCCTCTGTTTTCTCTGGCCTCTGAGTCCCTTCTTCACCTCTATTTGCTGTGTACAGATTTACCATATTCTGTAATTATGCTTCACTATCACTGCCTTTTTTCAAGATTAACAACATGCCAGTATTTTGTTTGCCTCAAAAGATAATGGAGGTTTAATAAAAACCTGGGTGTTTGGATTCAGATATAGGGGATTTCATTTTATGATGCTGCTGTGTATTATTTGTCATAACAGTTCAAAATGATGGCCAAAGCTCTGAAAATCAAAGGTAAGAGAATAGTCTTTAATTTCTTTCCCACATGCCCTTCATGCAGGATACAATGAGAATCCAGTGCTCTGCTCACGGCTTGACGTCACTGCAGGACGGAGGGACATTAGGGTCCTTCTCCTACAGAGAACAGCTGGCTTCAAGACTCCAGAGCATCCTTGATCGGCTCCCTGAGGCGTCCGGTGGTCAGCGGGAGGCTCAGCCAAACATCCAGCCTTTTATCTGCTGCTGAAGAAAACAGGCAACACAGGCTCACAGGAGGGACTTCACCAGTGCCAACATGTGATCCACACCACAAGCTACATCCACCACCTGACCTGGAACTGTCACCTAACAGAGAAAACACGACGACACATGGATTACAGGAGGAAACAGAAGGCAAGAAAATATCCAGTAACACATTGTGTGGCTCTCTGAATTAGGTCAAGTTTTAAAAACCAAAAAAAACCAAAAACATTACATTACAATAATTACAATTATTGTACAAGGAACATTTATCTTTTGTTCTACGAAAATGTGAAAAAATGGACATAAATTATCCCACTGTGCAGCATTCAGAAGCAGCATGAGGCAAATCATGATAAAACGTTTTGAGTGGACATGTTAATGCAAGACTCGCATTAGTCATCTCTACAGGGGAGACTTAACAACTTGAATCGCACTTTTTACTCTGAAACATAAATAGAACCATTTTTTGAACATTTTGCTTTACTTTTAAAGATTTGTGAGCATGAAATGATGCCAATCAGCTGACAGATTGTCTTCAGTATGGAAATATTTGTGTCTTTTTTGACACATCATATACGTAGACTGGATGCAAAGCTACTATGTGTGTTCTTTTTATTTTAAATGTCTTTATTACACGGCTTTGCTGAGTAGTTGATTGAACAGACTGCTGCTCTGATCATTCAGCTTTGTAAATAATTATTAAGGGCCATCCACACTAAGAACTATAATTAAATATAAAGTTGTGAGCATCTGCACTGCTGACGAATAATGTTCAGTAAACAGTGATTCCAACTGTATCACAGCTCCAAAATGAATATTGATCACCTGTTGTAGGATATAAACTGGGTACAGAGGGCAAACTCGACACGTTTCTTGACCACAAAGTTCACACCACAGATGAGGCAAAAAGGGGTTTGTTAATCAGTTTTCCCTCACAGAAAAATAAGTGTGTTACACAAGGCTATTTAAGAGAAAATGCTGTGGTTACCTCAAAGCATCTGAGGTACGCTCTGACGCTGTGCCCTCACTGCCACCGACTGCACATCAATTATCCACCAAGGAGATTTTGTTTTCACCAACGTATGTTTGTCTGTTAGTAGTAGTAGCTAGTGTGCACAATCTTGTCATGGACTTTTTTTTTTTTTTTAAATGTGAGTTCCTGATGACAGTGACTACAGATTCAATTCTAGTCAGGAAAAGTTCTCCAAATTCACATTTGTTTAACCATGGGGTTAGAAAAAAAGTCTCAATCAAAACTCATCTCATAAAACATGATCTGCATTTCAAAACCACCATCAGCTAAAGGAAAACTTAAGCGTGAAGTAAGTCTAAAGAAAAGTGAAAAAACTTTTGACAAAATTCTAGACCATAAAATATTACATAATAATATTTCAGTCAGACAACTCATGTTTGGAATGTTTGCATTACAGCAGCAGAATACATTTAGCGTTTGGCGTCGAGGCTCCGAGCTCATCACTCCCTGCAGATATGTTTACATTTAGGTATTGGGGAGCGATGAATAAATATCTTCCCCCGGAGCCAACAGGTGGATGCTGGGCCGGTGGAGGGGCTTGAAGAGACAGCAGCGTCGAAGAAATGCAGCAGCGGCACTGGTGCGTCAGAGGGAGAGCTGGGAAATTCTTGCAGTTTAACTATACCGCCGAACTGAGGGTGTGTTTGGCGGAGAGTGTGTGGTGAGAGGAGGCATATCTGGGTTGTTATGTGTGAGGAAAACGCGGTGTGAAAAAGCATTTTCTTTCACTGCAAATGAAAATTTGCCTTTAGGAAAAACTTTTCTGAAACAGTGTTCACAAATCTACCTAAAATTATGAAGAAAACATATTTAGTTTTAGGCATTTTCAAATTGTTTTATACATAACACTGTGGATATGAGCTGTTCCATTTTTATGCCAGTGGTGCAATAAACGATGCAAAACTATTATAACCTTGATAATAACTCATTCAGGTCTATTACATTATTTAAAACAGAGATCCAGATAGTTGCAATAGTGTTAAGTGTTTTAAATCATTTACACCCTAAAAAATACATTACGTGCACGCATGCACACACACGCACGCGCACACACACGCACACACACGCGCACACACACACACACACGCGCGCACGCACACGCGCACACACACACACACACACACACACACACACCTTATTTGGAGCTCGTCCCTAACTTCAGCTCTGTTAATTTGCAGTCTAATGTCAAGTGATGCAGGCTCCAATATGAGGAGGTAAAAATAACAGATGCACTATCAGTGAACCTTCATCCTGCAATGGCAAATAAATCTGGTGATTTTGCAGAATGTCTGAATATAACTAATCAGGATCTGATTGGAAAAGTATTCCTTTATATCCCGAGAAGGACAAAATAAAGAAACAAAGAAAATGCATATGTTATATGGTGTATGCTTTGGCTTAAGGGGAAAGAGAAGTCAAGGCCATTTTTATCTTTCCATGCTCACAAACTAGTGTCTTTTCTCCTACTGAACATGAGCTGGTTGTTTGCATGACTAATATTGAATCAGTGTTGTCTTACTCGCCAGGGGAAGAACTGGTCATCTCTCTTGCCAATGCCCAAACAACCTCTCACATTCTTCCCCCAAACGAAGAGCTCGCCTCGATCTGCAATGAAACGGTCAGACATGAGCATGCTGGGAGACGGAGCGCCTGCTGAGGATCAACACAGGACAGCTGCAGCGTGGAACAAACTTAGAGTCGGGAAGGCTGATCTTTCAAACACTAACAATCATAGTTTCAGCATAAATCTGACATCTACAAAGAACAAACTCCCCTTTTTTTTTTTACCATAACAATAATTTCTCTTTACAGCTTCGGTTTGATTTTATCACTAAAATCTCTTTAAAACAAAATGTGCCACATTGATAGAATAATCTGGGTGCCTTCAAACATTTCTGTGCACTCATAGCCTCAGCTTTTAGATCAGCAGTGAATGCTTGATGCTATGAATAGTTTGTCTTTGTCCTGTGGTAGAATTGTATGCTGCCTGCGAGTAGTGCTCAGAGTGGAAAAAAAAAGTACTGCTACCTTCTCTCCAGATAAAAAATTAATAATGTTCTTCGGAAAAAAATCACTAGAATTTAACATCCAGTGAGGAGAAGGATAATGTGTTTGCAGAGAATGTAGTTCTCTGCAAACACATTATCCTCCTGACCTCTAAATGTAAAAAAAAAACACACAAAAACAAAAAAAACGTCTGTTGACGTCCACTGTATGATCTGTTGATCTTGTGATCACACCCAGCTGTGATGGAGGTGGTACTACAGTGAAAATCCACATCGCAGCTTATTAGCCTGGGTGCAGTTATTCTTCAAACATCAAAGCACACATTAATCAAATGTAGATTTGTGCGTTTAGTGTGCATACAAATGTTTGCACACACGGAATATGATTCATTTATTTATTTCTTTGTCAAATGTAGAGGAACTTCTGACCACGCATATGCAGGAACACATATCTGCAACCATATGTAAGATTTACAACAAACATATATATTTATATACTTAATGTTTCATATCTCTTCCTTGTATTTGATTGGTTTCTGAAATGCCGGTTTTGTCTGTTATGATATAAATCACTTTCTGCTGCCTGGCTTGTAAAGTGCTACATAAACAGAGGTGTAATTTGGTCGTTAGTGTTTGAAAAATGATCATTTAATCTCTTTTAATCCAAACATTTCTTTTGCCTCTGCACCAGTGATAGCTGTGTTCAGACGCCTCTTGTTTTCATGTTGTCCGTCCATCTGTCCTGTTCTTGTCCCATATGTCAGGAACATCTTGAGGACATTTTCAAACTTGGACTTAAGGATGAACGGATTAGCGTGTGCCCAGGTCAAAGGTCATCATCACTGTGACCTCACAAAACCATAACTCAAGAATTCATACACTAATTATGAGAAACCAGAAAAGATCAAAATCAGTCACATCAATGTGACACAGTAAGTAGTTTTACTGCAAACGTAGCTCACGTTGTAGTAGGTGATGTTGGTAATATAAATAATGGAAAATGTAGGTAAGGAAGGTAATATATTGCAGGCATTGTAATGATTTTAATGTCAAATGGAACACCATTGCACGTATGTTCTTTAACCTTTATAGCACCAGGCAAGAATTTTAATCAAGTTCTGTGATGAGATAAATGTATCCAGTTTTCAGCAAATTCTAATCATTAGCAGCATCAAACCAGAATGACAAGAGGGCATTGGATTCATTGGATTAGGGGATTTTACTCGGTTGCCATAATTTGACTTAGAAAGGAGGGAGATTATCCTAAAAACAAGTTTTGTAAATAAATGGATATCAAGAAGAGTTTGCAAGGAGGGCCATTTAAACAGAACAGATACAGAAGCCACTGGTGTGTTTGCAGCAAATTAAAAAACAGTAGATTATAGACTGTGTCAAGTTTTTTAAAGTGTTCCTTTGTACGTTAGTTTATAAATCATATCCCTATAATCAAACCCAGGAAGAATGGTGGTTTGAACAATCGTGTGTTTGGCTGCAGATGTAAGAGACGAAAGATTTCTATAAAGGAAACATTTTGCCTTGACCTTTGACTGCAGCGTGGTGACATGGTGAGAGAAGGACAAGGTACTATCTAAGCCAGATTCCTAAGTATTTATAGACTGTAACCTGCTCTAGGAGAATTCCAGCTCTAGTGGTAATGTCGAAGGTGGACGGGGGAGGACCTGATGACAGTAACCGTGATTGAACATGTGTCTGGAGCAAATCCTTAAAAAAAAGTCTTCACTACATATATTACATGAGGACATAAACTGCAACCTGACTGATTGGAAGAGGCATCATGAACTATGCAGCATCTTCAATTACACACACACCTGTATGGTGGCCACAAAAACTGTGAAAATCCCTCTTTAGGGCCAGTGTCATTCTGGGTTTTATACTTAAGGTTCAGTGTGTAAGATTTAGGGGGATCTTATTGCAGAAATGCAGTTACATTTTCATTGATGTATAATCACCCGAAAATAAGAATCGTTGTGCTTTCGTTACATAGATTGAGCCATTTATATCTACGCATCTCCAGTGTCCACTACGTTGCACTGATATGTTTCTACACCAGCAGACAGACTTCCTCTTCTCATTTTTTTCCAAACACTGAGTGTTTAAAAGGTCCAGAGAGTAATATTTAGGGATCTAATTGCAGAAATGGAATATATAATTCATAATTATGTTTTTATTAGTGTAGAGTCACACGAAAATGAGAATCATTGTGGGGTTTTTTTTTACCTCGATGAGCTGTTTATATCTAGAGTCCACCATGTTGCAGTGCCATCTTTCTACAGTAGCTCAGGACAGATTCCCTCATCTCCTTTTTTTCCTGTTTTATAGTGCATGAGACGTAGCATTAAGGTGCATTACTGTCACTGACTGTGTTTGAGTGTGAACCAGAGTTTATATCCCCTTAAAATTTTCCTCATACATGTAGCTAAACCGTATCCTCTTCTTTGTCTGACAGTAATAGTAATAGTGCTTACTTTTGCACTCAAAGTTTTCATTACAGTTAGTCATTATAAAGCTGGTAATGTGTGTGTTTCTTTATGGTAATAAGCCCCTCCTGCACAAACACAGCCATACACAGTGTGTGGAATGTATCACATGCTGTAGCACTAAGCTACAGTATGTAAATGCTGTGTTGTTCATGTGAAAAATACGAGTGTTTCTTATGCAGACGCAGGAAGACTTTTAAATGAGGCCCCCTATGTCTATTCATGACAAACTGCAATTATACATGGGGTCAAATTAATTATAACACAGGAACTGATGTATTATTTTCATGTGAGCGAATTTCATCATACTGTACATGGTAGGTTGATACAAATGTATATCAGTGGAGGAAATGGCAGATACATTTCACTAAAAACCCTCTGACTCAATTATTTACCCAGCAATTGTTAAACTTACACTAACACAAACATTATGGACTGTTCAGTCATCCAAGCACATTTAAGGTCCAATTTTGCTCAAATTAAAAACAAGCCAAGCATAACTCTTTTGTTCATGTTCATAAACAGACTGAATTACTTGACTCAACAGCAAAAAGTCCCCCAGACATTTATTAGACATGTATTACTTTTTTAGCACTTCACATTAGACGGGACTGAATAACTGTCTGTTGACAACTTTTTTAATGTTTATGAGTTTTAGGTTTATCTCCTCTCCTTGGCGCCAACAACAGGCTCAGGAGAATAATGCTTTAAATTCAAAGCTAACTCTGGACTAAAAAAACCTGTTCAGCAGCAGCAGTAAATTTCACTTGTTTGTGCCCATAGACAAACCTGTTACTGCAGCAAAGTGGTTGAGGCCGCACCGGATCCTGGTGACGGCTACTGAGGGGTTAAACTCAGAACGTCCAAATAGAGTGGGGGGGATCATCTCAGGGGTTGAGGATTCTGATAGCTTTGGGCCTTTTCCAAGAATGCCATAGCCCCACACAAACACCTCTCCTCTGTCTGAAAAGAGACCAAACTCATATTAACGCTGACAGGTCTGGCTTTGTCTTCTCATTACAGACAATACATTCTCCAAAACAGCTGGTGACAATCTGGTTACAATAACCGAAAGTTCATTGACAAACAGGCCAGTTTCCCCAGTGTCTGTGTAACCTAAAGGTATTACAGTCTGTGACGCCACCAAGAGGCCGAGTGTGGAGTCACTACTGTGACACCAAATCTAATCTGATGCTTTTTAAACCTAAACCAATTAAGCTTTTGTTTGTTTTGGTTCTACTGTTCTGTTCTCATGTCAGAAAACACATCCTTATTTCTAAACTGCCTTAAAGTCTTTCAGTCCCAGATCAAACACTGTAGTTCTGTCCTACTTCTAATTCTACTTACAGCTCTGTCAAGGCTCCACACTGTGACCAATATGTCGTATAATAAAATTTTAGTTTGTTTAATTGTCATGCAACTAGTTGTAACTAAGGACTTGTCTTTTTCTGTCCTTTTTTTGTCACAAGTACAGTTTAAGCCAAGCAGTGGTTAAATTATACAGAACAAGTAATGAAGGAGAGCCGTTTATTAGCATTGAACTGCCTTTTAGGCCTTGAAAAAAATGGGCAGATTTGACATAAATATATACAAAGCTTATTACTGAAATATGACAAGTACGATGAATAATTTAGGTTAGCTCAAATAATTGCAATAAGGTGCTTATGAAGTATTTGTGGGAGCATGTAATAACTAGGAGTACCAGTGTGACCTGCAAATATGTCCTCTGTTATTTATTTATTTATTATCATCACGTATCATTGAAACACCAGGAGGGAGTGACCGGTGTGTGTGTGAGAGTAATTAGACTTCGAGAACTAACACAAGAACAACAATGCATTTCTGTGCAGGATGTTATCTCCCTGTTTCCAGTCCGTAAACTCACTCATGCTCAGCTCTTTGTGATGATGAAATTAACTCATTTTTCTGAAGAGAAGATCAGACCCTTATTTCCCACGTTTCTGATGAGAAGTCAGCAGGTGATCTCGAGTTGAAAAACGCAGAAAGAACTTCTCTTTCCGACAGGAATGGTTCACATAGTTTACGTGGCTGAGATATTAAAAAAAAAAAGGACCAACATTCGCAGGAAAAACTACGTTTGTCGACTCAAAACATGAAAATGAAGAAGTGCATAAAGAGCAACAATTTTGCCAGCAGATATTTGAAGGCAGGAATCAGCTACTGTAAATGTATTATTTGGTGTCTCTGTTAAAAATACACTATTTAACTTTTTTTAAAATAAACGTTATTTCTGTAAATTGCCTATTTATTTATTTATTGGATTTAAGTATGTATCAGCACCAGAGTGTGTTGTGTTGCATGTTGATTTAAGTGGTTGCAACTAAAGTTTTCAGTAACATGCACCGGTGCTTCTCATGGAAAAAGTCATGTATATGTAGCTCCAATTAGGGCTGTGCTTTATATATTGTGTTTCAGATTAATCAGAGCCATTAAAAAAATATTTGATGACAATTATTCTGTTCAAAACTTATGCTTTATAAAAATGTAAGATTTAGGCTCGACTGGACAAAAACATTGAAACATGCATTTTATAGGAATTCTCCAAATGTGAGTACATTTTAGAACAATACTGCAACTTTATGTCGATAGATAAATAACAGAAGGGAAACTGATTAAGTGAAATAACAAACATTTACACAAACTATAACTCCAAACTAGAATAAGATGGCACAGTATGTAAAATGTACGAATAAGAATGCAATGAAATAAAAGTTAAATTAAACTTAGAAGATTTCAGTTTCTATGTGGATTTTCCAACGTCCCAACCTTTTCTGATTTGGAGTTGAAGTCAAAAAGTCTTAATAGAGTGTTTACTAATTAAAGATAACCTAGCTTCTCTCACTCTGTTGAGCATGACTGTCCCCTCCCCCCCCCCCCCAGGCGTGTTATTAACTCATTATAACATACATGTCACATGTGCTTCGTTGAGAACTGACCGTTGAGAATGGCCACCTGTGTTCCTCCACACGCTGCCTGAAGCACCTTCCCACAGCCTTTCAGAGGAAGACGACGAGGAGAGTTGATCTGAAACACACGTAGCATAAACAAGAGCTCAGACGCGGTGAAAAACTGTTACATGTGAACAGTTTTTCCATTTGTCATGATTTTATTTATGTGTCGTTTTGACTTTTTGTTATCAATCTCAGTTTGGTTTTAAATAGTTTTTAAAGCAGGTTTGCTAATTTAGTTTGAAAATATTTAGATTTCTTTTATTAGTTTCAGTGATTCATTTGAGTGTTTTTTGTAATATGGGATATTTGGCAGCGCAATATTCAAAATGGTCAGAAAAACTATTGTGTAATAAAAACTCAACAAAAAAAAGAAAAAAATCATACTGTTTTAATAAATGTATTCACATATGACCATCTACAATAGAAAGCTCTACAAGGTGTATCCGTCTATGTATCTGTGTCATTCACCAGAAAAATTCAACAGGAAATTAGATTCAATTTAGTGTCAATCTAAGGGAAAAAAACCCTGAAAAAAAAACTCTACAGGCTCAATTCATTTACATGAACCAACTCAAAATTAATTAATTTCTGAATGAAATAAATGGACAAAGATGAAATCTAAACACAGTTTCACTATAATTTATTTTAGTTTGTTGTGTAAACAGACAATACAGTTTGATTTTTTTCCATAAAGCCTCATTTTATTTTTATTTGGCAAGATTATTTTCATTAAAGATAATAACCTTGCTTTGTTAATCACTGTTGACTTTTTCTACTGAAGCTTCCAGTCACGGTGCCTTTAGTGCCATGATTCCTCACATTGAACGTTGACTCATCGTGTCAGAATCGTTGCATCCTGTGTATTTGACACATGACTGCTGTGAACTGAGCAGGTAAGAAAAGACAATTTTGTAAGTTGGACAGATGACTGAGTGGTGGAAACGGAGCCGTCAGAAGCTTTCAGCAACACACAGAGTTTAATGCTGTAACTCTCTGTGCTACATGAGAAGTCACAAAGGAGCGCTGTATGTATTCATTAAACGATTCTGATTCAATCCTGACAAACCATGAAAATATGTGATGCAGAAGAATATTCTTCTAATGCAGAATCATACCTTGTCTTTCTTTGGTTTTTGATTTCATTTTAGTTTTAGTTTTACAAGTATATGAGTAGTATTATTTTTAGGAACTTACTAGTTTTCTTTTTTATTATATTTCATTTAAAATATTTTATCAAATTGTTTAAAAAAGATTTTAGTGATGTTTTAGTTTGTGTTGTTCATTGTTGAGTTTTTATTTAGTTTCTGAAAACCGTTGTTTTTATTTTCATTTAAGTTAAAGCAATCATTTTTTCATGGCTAGTTTTAGTTTTAACTATAATAACTATGGCTCAAAGTGTTTTGGTAAATATCATTTACGATATATTTTTTGTTTACTTACATTATTTATTTAATCTATTCCCCAAAAGCAAGTGTAAAAGGCTCTGTGCATTGAATGTTTTTAGTCAATGGTTAAAGTTGTCTTTAGTGGCTCCTTAGACGGTTCATGGTTTAGGATGATTGTGATCGCCGGTTAAAGCCCTGTCCAAAGATGCTCAGTTTTCTGCATCAAGGTACTGGTGTGTTTGTATCTGTACATTTATAAAAACACTGTCCAATGAAGGAGATCAGTGAAGATTTGGTTCATGTCTCCTCAGAGAAGACTTCTTGCTCTTCAGGTGAATGTGAGGAAACGATCCAATAAAGAATCAGCTTGTACTCAAATTATAATGGTTTGTTGTCTCCTCACCTGTGTGGCCTCCATGACCGAGGCCAGCTGCAGGTACTCGGAGTTACCCCACCCGTACAGCTGTCCTTCTCGGGACACAGCCAGGCTACAGTCTCCATACGTGCTGATCTGCTGAATCTCCACTCCACTTAGATCTCCTCCCACCTCCACTGGACAGGAGCTGACATTGTGGTGCCCCAGACCTGGAGGACAAGCAACCACAATTATTTGGACCAAAGTGCTTTTGACAAAAGATGCTATTGCACAGCAGACACATAATGATAGGCTGAAACATTTTCAGACGGTACACAACACATAGAGAGTGTTTTGTTCCAGCAGATTTTGGCAGTCAGAGAGGAGGACAAACCTAATGACTGAGTCAGTAAAAACTGACATTCTGGCAAATCTCACCAGAACAGCAGTGCAGTTTGTACTGAAAATGCAGATACTTTGTAAAACATCCTATTGGACACAATTAATTGGCCAAAAACTAATCAGTTTATTTCTAATATTGATCTACGTAACTATGTTATAGACGCATTTTGTCAATTCTATATTCTTTTTCAGATACGTAGTAACACTAGAATTCCATTTGGATTAATGTTTCAACACTAACATCATTGCCTTTGTCATCATACATATTTAAACATGCTTAAAAAGTGTGAAAATGAATCGTAATGACTGGATCTTAACACTTAATCATCTTTACATAACATACATTAAATGATTTTATCTGTGACTGTGAACACTGACTGAGTCCAACTGGAACAGACTTGGTCCAACTGGACCAGATCAGTCGTGATGTCCAAATCACGTTCCCGGTCACAGTCTGACTGTCATTTTTGGATTAGTGCACAAACCTGTCTGTCCATCTGCACCCCATCCACATGCATACACCTTCCCTGTCTCGGTGAGGAACAGGCTGTGGTCCTGGCCACAAGCCACCTGGAACAAAAAAGAAGGAAGCATTTACTGAATCGATTTAAATATTCAGAGAGTAGTGTGGCAATAAAGACAGTTTAGTAGACCAACACCTGGACACTGTCTGGATATAAGTGCACCCTAAAGTGTGCTACAGGAGAAAAATGAGACATAATACAACAAACCTATCTGTCAACAGAGCTCAGACAAAAGCTGCACTCACCTGGACAACCCTGCTGCTGAAGCCCTCTATCTTGTGAATGATGTGACTGCCACTATTTGAACATGACACAGAAAAATAAGCAGTCCATCATCTGAGGATGGCAGCATCTCCAACTCAGGCCACATCCTTCTCTCTCATCCTTCCTTTAACTTCAGTCTAGCACTGCACCCATGTAATTCACAGATGAAGAATATGTCACTTATGCCACTGCATGGGCAGATTTGGATTTAAATGAAATACGTTATTCAAATTTAAGGGGTTTGTTCAATTTTAACTGTAAACTGTCCTACTGTTTGGGTTTGTGATCTTTGACTTCAGCTACATTTTAGGCCTATGTTTATTTTGTCTGCAACTATAGTTGAAGTGTGCTTTCTATTTATATTTTTATATTTTTACATGTTAGTATTTTATATTTTCTTACATGCTTGATTGATTTGTCAGAAAGGTTCTAAATAAAAGGAGAAAATTGTCAGCTAGCAACAGTTAGTACTTTTAAATTGTCATGTACATAATTTAAAATTTTATCAGAAACAGGCCTTTTCATGTGGTCATTTTATGTGAACAGAAAATGTGCTATATCATAATATGAATCCTTATCTGGATATGAAATGACTGATATTGGGATATGAGTTTTTGGTCATATTCCTAAAGATTTTACAACAACCTTGTAAGCCGGCGTGGTTTCATTGTTATATAAAAACCCAACAGCTAAGTATGAAAATGTATAAAATGACCAATGAAAAGCAGCATCACTGTGTTTGTGTTGTAGTGTGACACACCTGTAGACTTCATCTTCAACGATGGGTCTTCCACACTGCCCATAGGCATTGTTGCCCAAACTGAAAACTGAAAGAAAGCGTAAAGAGAAAGGAGTTAGAGTCAGCACTGGACTTACACATATACAATACTTATAATGAAAAATAAGGCAATACAGCTGTATTCCTAAAACTTTTAGGGATGGCTCTCATTCATTTTCATGGTGATTTACATAATAATTCATTGATTCAACCCTCTTCCACAGAAAGTAGCAAATATAGCTCTAATTTAACCCCCCAAAAAACAAGCAATTTTTAGGGATGACCAGCTGTTTCAGGACTATATACTGTACTGCCTTGCTGCTGCATTACTTGGCTCATTTTTGAAAGCAAGTTCATACTGACAAAAGCAATTAAGTTTAAAGCCCCTACACCAATATGAACTTTCTTATCATCTACTGTGGTGAAATTCAAAAGCTAATTTTGTCAGAGTAATCAGGACTGTGCTGCCTTTAGTCCCATGCTGTGGTAAAGGTTAAAGCTCTAATGTTACCTTTGAGTGATGAAAAATTATAATATAATAATTTGATTTTTATTAGTTTTGTTCCTCATTTTTACTCTGAGAAAAGCTTTTTGCCTGATAAGACTGGTCATCATTTGATCTCTAGTGATGCATCTGAGTGGTTGTAATTTACTATTTACTAGAGTCATGGTTACTCCAGTCCACGTAGTGACCATAGTGTAAGGCTGAACACGTTAAGACGAAATAACTCAAGACCAAATATGTTGACTTTCAAAGGTTATATTTGCTGAACATCCTAAGACCAGTGCCTCCATAAAATTCTATGATTCCTGAATTATTAATTGTAGCTAGAAATTCTAATGTCTGATTACTTTTTGGTGGTGGCATGACAAAGTAGACAAGACAACACGATGACATGGATAAACTTGCATTCAGTATGCTGTACCATGCCCACAGTAAATGAAAATTCTATTCAGTAAATTAAAGTTCCATGAGTATGTGCATAGCCTTCTAACGGGCTTTGCTTTGACGAGATAATGTGAATGAGTTCATTCAAATATTGGTAGGAACATGTCCCTACTGTCCATATTCTAATCTATGCCCTTGCTTGACTTTCCAATTTGTTGCTGATTTAATAGTCCTCCCAAAAGAAAAGGGAAAAAAAGGGAGTGAGTGTATATATAATTAGTAGATACAATGAATATAATTCATTAAGGACAGCTGCAAGAGTGGCATGAATCCAATTTATTGAATGAGAGTTCACTAACCTAAACGGTGTTAAACCATCTGTATTCCAATTACCTCATTGAACAACAAAATCCTAACAGGCTTTTTCCCATTTTCTGTGAGTGGTGGGTGGAGGATTTAAAGGACGCCCTGTGACAGGTGGTCGGTTGATAGACAAAGCCAGGTGTTCTGTCTCGTCTCAGAAGATCTGTGAAGATCACTCAGCTTTTTGCTCAATAATTCATACCAATGTTTCATGTGGGTTTAGTGTCCAAGGTGAACGGCTTTTACCTCAGCTAACAGTGGTTTGCTATTCATTCTGGTGCAGGAGGTGCATGTCTCTTACCTCCCTCTTGGTCAGTGAGAACCAGGGAATGTGCACGGCCACAAGTGACCTGAACCACTCTGGTCTGCAAAGGCTCGACAAGAGGGAGAGCCACTGGAGAGGGCTCCAACACATAATCATAGCTCTGATCTGCAGAGAGAAGGCATGAGAAGAAATAAGGATGCGAGGGTACATGCTGAATTATGTCGCACGTTCAACAGCAAGCGTCAAAAATGTTCATATCTTTTAAAGGGTTAGGGTTAGGTGGAGGGTTAGGGTTAGAGTCCAGTTTTTTTTGTCTTACAGTGGCTGTGTTGGGTTCGCTGGAAGCCCAGCTGAGAGTCTTTGTTCAGGCCCATGCCCCATAACTTAGTCACATTTTTGGTCGAGGAAGCGATGAGAGTGAAGCCGTAACCACAAGCAGCAGAGGAAATCTACGACAGGAGACGAGCAGACACTGAGTTCAGCCATATAAATGATCTCAACATGTCCCTGCACTGACATTACTACTGGCCTCAAGCATGAAGCACTTCTGTTCCTACCAGTAAAATCCACTCATCAATTAAACTGTAGTTATGTTGTATAACATCTCAACAGCAGAAGAGTCGAGTAGTTTCAGTAAAAGCACCATGAATTAATCAGCAACATATAAATACAGAAAAGTTAATTACGAATACAGCTGAAATCAAATGATGGCAAACCAACAAGACGGATGGACGACAAACCCATAAAGATAATAAAATATGATGAAAAAGAATGAAACTGCACAACATCAATAAAATAAACAAGTGCTTAAAAAGCCTAAAATTAAAAAAATTAAATAAGGTAAGTAACATTTAAAAACCACACTAAAATAAACTGCCAGACGAAGGTTTGCAGCTGCTCTCAGGTTGGAGTATGGAAAGGCAAAAGCCATCTCACCAAAGATAAACAACAGCAAGTACGTTTTTCTTTTTATTATTTGTGCTTGTATTCAAATACAAAAAAAAAAATTTAAAAATTAACCCACATGCCCTAAAAACCACATCCTATCAGAAGTTAAAAAGTATGTCACATTTCATGGATGACGCAGGCATATAAGCTTAAAAAACCCTGGAGCACTTCAGTTTCCCTGGGTACAAAAATTCAAAAATTGGCATTATTTATATTGTATATTTAAAGTTAATATCGCACAAACCAGTCTGGTCCCATATAAAGCTGATAAAGCCTTTAATGACAGTTGCTTTTACCTGCTCTGCAGTCTCCAGGCGATAAGGAGTGAGTTGGTATTTGCGGGGTTTCTTTCTGCCACTGTCTGGTACTACAAAGCTGGGGATGCCCAATGCACCGGTGAAGCTAAAGCCCCATACAAACACTTTGTGGGACGGCTTTTTGTGTTGGCCAACGTACTGAAAAACTGGACCATCACTTCTTTTCTCCTGTGGCCTGGATGCTTTACTGAGTGTCGTGTAACCACAGACCTGAAGCTCTTTGGTCACGTGACGAGTGCAAAGTCGCACACATAGTAAAGTCATCCTGCAGAGAAAGAAAACAAAATACTGTGATAATGAACAGCAGGTGGTGTTAGTGACAGTGAATCACAGGTTCATGTAGGGTTTAGGAGCAGAGCTACACTGGAGGTAGAAATAATAAAACATATTCTTTATTACAAATATACTTTCCATAAAAGCATATATGTTCAGTTGTTAACATAGCTGCTAATATACTTACCATACTTATACTTACATACTTCACTATTAATCATCTAACAATGTCATATAGAATAATATATAAATAATGGGACGAAAACAGTTAATTTCCTGAAGATAAAACTACATTATACATTTTTTTTCCTTCAGGTCCTATTTTCATTGCTCTATTGGTAGTTTTATAGAAAGGATCTGAATCAATCTTCCATAAATGTGAACATGCATTAAGGAAAACCCTTTAAATACAGTAATGTTGAAGATTTGGATGATTAGTGTTTGCACAGACTAGCGCCAAACTCTCATCAACCACAGTAGTTATTTATCAAGTTAACGGCCGTTACTTTTCCGGAAGAATTTGAACGAATCTCATGTTAAAAAAATCTAAAATATCTGTCTTTGGCAAACCAATGCCGAATTGAAGAACGGCTTGAATTTGGTAGCTTAAAGTAAAGCTACAAGTTTAAATCAAAAAGACTGCTTATCATTAGTCAGTGCAACATTAAGTTATTAACAATATTAACGCAGTTTCACCTCATTCGTTCTCCCTTTGCAGCTCATGGACACTTTAAACGTACCTGTTTTATGTGATGTTTCACAGGCTGAAGAACGAACTTGTGCTGGAAAAGAAATGAAGTGAAAAAGCTGAAATAATAATACTGTGTTTCAATGTCATTATCGCGTGTTTGTATCCAGCAATTAAGCTAATTTTTACCCTGGAAGAAAATAAAGCTCTTCCGCTACTTTTCTTCTTCGCCGTTTTCTTTTAGTGAACGTGAGTCAGTTATAAAATCATGCTGCCACCTACTGTACCGAGGGCGTAACTCTGCGCTAACCTTATGCCAGTTATTAGTGGGTGCTAAAGACAATAATAATTAGAATAATTAATATAGCCTATGATAAATAATAATGCAAGTCAAATATGTCTGCTCATTTTTTATTTCACTTTAAAATCTGAAAGACATATTCAAATCCTATTAAGTAAAAGTTGGTGAAAATTTCCTCTACAAGTAGTAGCGTAATTTTGACACAAACCAGTGTGTGATAATTCAGAATATAATCATAAGTTCTCCTAATTTTATTCAAAACATTAGTATAGTTACATATAATTTGTATAATGTCAGGTAAATGACAAAAAATTCCAAGAAGTGTAAAAGTTGTTTTAATGAGTTGAAATGAAGTTGGCTAAAAGATTAAACATAGAATTGAGTTATGTTTTATAAATTATTTATGAACTAACTAAAATTAAACTGAAATCAAAAACTGAAAGACTCAATAAAAATACAAACTCTGTAATAGCTGTGATAACTCCTCCAGAGTGAACTTATCAATGATTCCCCTCAATAAAACCTCTTTGATTTATTTTATCCTGCTATCAGAACACATTGAACTGTTTTCATCTCCTGACACAGTCAGATTATTAGACAAACTATGTCTTGTCTAAAGACACAAAACGTATTTATATTTATCTTATGTTGTTACAAATTAGTCTGGTGATACTAGGCTACAGAAACAGTGTCTCGTGTTTTCATGTGTGTTCATTCATTCATATGTTGGAGTTTCATGGTAACCCCTCCCCTCCACTGACTTTATGTTCTTTCACTTTCTATGGAAACCGACCACGACTCCATGTCGCTCTGTGTCTCCATATAAAGGTAACGTTTTACTTTTTTTGACACTTTAATGACTCTGACCTTGTTCACTGTTATTACTTAAGTTCCAGTATAAACAGTATACTGCTTCTACTCTGGCCTCGGAGTAGAAGCTCATGAAGGTCATAGAAGGTCAGAGGTTGAAGCCAGAGTTGTTGTCAGTTATTGGTGACTCTTATTGAGGGGCTCACATGTTTGTGATGCTGTTTCCTCAAATGATTAAACACTAAAACAGGCAGAGAAAGAGGAAATGATATGGTGCACAGTGTTTCCTGTTGATGTGTGTCTCCTCTAACTGTAGTTGAACCTCTTCTCTGAGGTGTCTGTAACAGCTGACCTGCCATAAGGGGGAGAGGGATCACTGTTATGACATATTTATTTGAATGGGAACAGACTACAGTGTCGGAGGGGGAGCTACGCCCGTGTTCATAGCATGTATTGTTATCTTGATGCATTTACTGCATACAGGAACTTTGTAATCTTCAGAGAAGCCTCCTACTGTGTTTAGGGACCATCTGTTTTACTGTTATAGTAAATAGTTAAATTATTCTAGACATATGAGGACTCAAATATTTTAAGAACTCCTTATGACCTACACAATCAGACTAAACTAGTTCATGTTAAATGTTTGGAGCCACTGAACATTTTAAAATGTATTTTCTTCATGTCAGTGAGCCTACACTCACTGGATTCTGTGATATATTAAAATCTGATGATGTGGACATTGGATAAAACCTTAAAAAAGACCAAAAACCGGACTGTAAATGCCACAGATCTGTTTTAAAGATCCTTCATAGACTCTGTGTCTCAGCGCTGTAAAGTCCTCTGCAGATTTTCACACATAAACAAGACGAAGACCAGCTTCGGCTGTGGAGGTCATGTGACTGCCTATAAACTGTGGAGGGCTGCAGCTCGGTGCCTCTCCTTCACGTCACTGCACATCATCAGCATCAGGATGCCATCTAGTGGTTATATCAATATGTATCAGGGTCTATGAAGGATCTTTGAAACAGATCTGTGGCTTCAACTCAGACTGAAAGTACAACTAGCAGTCAATCAATAAAAGATACACTATTAAAACCCTAACCCTAACCTTAAAAATAGAAATCTAAATAAAATCTACCTAGGTCTTTCTGGAGCACAGCGTAAACTGAAATGTAACCTGCAACAGAAGTTTCAGTGTGTGTTTTCAAGGGATCGCTAAAGCAGGAAACCCAGCCCTTCTGAATCAGATCTATACAGAGCTCTACATCACAGAGGGAGGTGCTGCAGTAGTCAATAATGAACATGAAGTCAGACGGATGGACTTCATAGCATCCAGGAAACCAGACTGGCCAGAACAAAACATTGCATGTGTAGACATCTTTAAAGGCTCAGCTGACAGAGAGGAACCGATCAGAACAGTGCTGACAAAGGGAGTTGCTGGCATTGGGAAAACAGTCTTGACACAGAAGTTCAGTCTGGACTGGGCTGAAGACAAAGACAACCAAGACATACAGTTCACATTTCCATTCACTTTTAGAGAGCTGAATGTGCTGAAAGAGAAAAAGTTCAGCTTGGTGGAACTTGGTGGTTCATCACTTCTTTACTGAAACCAAAGAAGCAGGGATCTGCAGCTTTGAAGACTTCCAGGTTGTGTTCATCTTTGACGGTCTGGATGAGAGTCGGCTTCCACTGAACTTTGACAACACTCAGACCCTGACTGATGTTACAAAGTCCACCTCAGTGGATGTGCTGCTGACAAACCCCATCAGGGGGAAACTACTTCCCTCTGCTTATCTCTGGATATCCACATGCCCTGCAGTAGCCAATCGGATACCTTGACATGGTGACAGAGATGAGAGGGCTCACTGATGAACAGAAAGAGGAGTATTTCAGGAAGAGATTCAGAGAGGAGAGCAGGCCAACACAATCATCTCCCACATCAAGACATCACAAAGTCTCCACATCATGTGCCCCATCCCAGTCTTCTGCTGGATCACTGCTACAGTTCTGGAGGATGTGTTGAAAACTACAGAGGGAGGAGAGCTACCCAAGACCCTGACTGAGATGTACATCCACTTCCTGGTGGTTCAGGCCAAAGTGAAGGACGTCAAGTATGATGGAAAATCTGAGGCAGATCCGCACTGGAGTCCAGAGAGCAAGAAGATGACTGAGTCTCTGGGAAAACTGGCTTTTAAGCAGCTGCAGAAAGGAAACCTGATCTTCTATGAATCAGACCTGACAGTCTGAGTGAGACAGACAGAGTGTGGCATCAATATCAGAGCAGCCTCAGTGTACTCAGGAGTGTTCACACAGATCTTTGAAGAGGAGAAAGGACTGTACCAGGACAAGGTGTTCTGCTTCGTCCATCTGAGTGTTCAGGAGTTTCTAGCTGCTCTTCATGTCCTTCTGAACTTCATCACCACTGGAGTCAATCTGCTGTCAGAAGAACAAACAACATATCAGACGTCTGAATCTGCAGACACTCTTCTACCATACTGCTGTGGACAAGGCCTTACAGACACCTGGACTTGTTCCTACGCTTCCTCTTTTGCTAGGTAAAAATCAGAGTCTCCTACAAGATCCACTGAAACAGACAGGAATTAGCTCAGAAACCAATCAGAAAACAGTTGAGTACATCAAGAAGAAGATTCTCTGTTCCAGATCTGTTCCACTGCCAGAATGAACTGAATGATCATTCTCTGGTGGATCAGATCCAACAGTTCCTGAGTTCAGAACATCTCTTTAAACAGAAACTCTCTCCTGCTCAGTGGTCGGCTCTGATCTTCATCTTAAAAGACCTGGAGGTGTTTGACCCGAAGAAGTACTCTGCTACAGAGGAGGCTGTTCTGAGGCTGCTGGTGGTCAAAGTTTCCAACAAAGCTCTGGGAGTACAGAGACAGTGGAGTTCATTGAATATAAATGTACATAAATATACTGCTATATTTTTCAAAAGCACAAAACAATATTTTATATCTTTGCAGGTTGAGTGACTGTAACCTGTCAGAGAGAACCTATGAAGCTCTGTCCTCAGTTCTCATCTCCCAGTCCTCTAGTCTCAGAGAGCTGCATCTAAGTAACAACGACCTGCAGGATTCAGGAGTGAAGCTACTGGCAGATGGACTGAAGAGTCCAGACTGCAGACTCTCAGGTCGGAATTCTTCAACTAATGCAACACATGGTCTTCAAAATCTTGTTCTACACTGTATTGATCTTAGTCTTTGTTCAGATGTTATCCTGTCCTGCCAGTAACCCAGAAACTGGACAGAGTGAAATCACATTATTGTAGTCTAATACATGTATATTCTGTATATTTCACATCCTCGGATGATGTGTGTGATGTTTTGTGTCTGCAGACTCTCAGAATGTCTGATCACAGAGCAAGGCTGCACTTCTCTGGTCTCAGCTCTGAAATCCAATCCCTCCCATCTGAGAGAGCTGGACCTGAGCTACAACCATCCAGGAGACTCAGGACAGAAGCTGTCTGCTGCACTGGAGGATCCACAATGGAGACTGGATACACTCAGGTATGGACTGAGCTGCTGCAACCAGAGATAATGTGTGATAGAGCAGGTTGAGCTGGAAGGAACTCTGTCAGAGCTGCTTACAGATCCTTTATGTAAGTTACAGCCAATATTGAAAGCTAAGCCTAAAGAGATTCAATAAATGATTCAAAAGGAATTGTTTAGTTGATTTGAACAGAAAAGCTTAATTCTATTAGAGTGATAAAATGTCCATGTTGGCATGCTACTCTGAGCCATTTCATCCTTTCAGGTTGGAGCCTTGTGGCGTCCGATGGCTGACACCAGGTCTGGGTCTGAGGAAGTGTAACTGTGACTTTCTTTTGATTCATTAAATTAAGACAACCCAAACTGGGACCTGGTTCCATATTATAAAAGCACATATATTTTTTAGGAAGACAACCAGTGAATGTAACTACGTATTGTAGTGTGTGACAAAGGTTTGCCACAGTAATCCTGAGCCCATGTGGTTCTATCAGCTTCTTGATGCTGTGTTGTCTGAGGGATCACGAGATCACAGCTGTTCAGCTCAGACCTGTGCCCTTGCCCTTTATACACTGAAATACATTTAGATTATTTTAATCTTTTAATTCTGTTCTGCACCACAGAGGGTGAAACATCCAAATCCCTTCCTACCATTCAATAATTTTCTCACACATTAATTTGACAAACTGCAGATCCTTGGCCCATCTTTGCTCCCTTTCGTTTGTACCAAATCATGATTACAATCACCTGTTCACATCACCTGTTTCAAATTACATTGTTATGTAAATATTTTAACTCATTATTAGCCCTAAATTCAACTTTTTCTTCAATGTGTTGCAGCCTGAATGTGAAGAATAGATGTATATTTAGGAATTAAATGAAGTTTACCAGAAAAACATGAAATATCTTGTGTTCATACTGCCTACAATGAAATGAAGTCAAAGTAAATTTTAATATGACTGCATTATTTTTTCATTTGCATTTTCCATACTGTTTCAACTATTTCTTATTTGGGATTATGCATGAGTCATACATCAATTTTAAAAAGTGATGTGAATGTGTCAGTAAATTAGCTGATCACAGATCAGTAACTGCAGCTGTATTTTGTCATCTTCTTTCCATCAGATTTCTGTGAACTCACATTCAATCCAAACTAATCCAAACAACATGAAGGTGACAAATGGGGAGGAATATCATTCATATCCTGATCATGAGGACAGATTTGAATACTGGGCTCAGCTGCTGTGTACACCTGCTCTGACTCGTCGCTGTTACTGGGAGGTTGAGAGGAACGGAGGGGTTTTAATAGCAGTGACTTACATCGGAATCAAAAGGAAAGGACACAGTTTAGAATGTGTGTTTGGATTAAACAATCAGTTCTGGACTGTTGAGTGCTCTGAGGATGGTTACTGTGTCCGTCATAATACCAAAGAAATATACCTCCCTCAGCCGCCCTCCCACTCTGGTAGAGTAGCAGTGTACGTGGACTATCTGGCTGGCACTCTGTCCTTCTACTTAGTCTCCTCTAACAACCTGATCTACCTCCACACCTTCAACACCACATTCACTGAACCTCTGTACACTGGGATTTAGGGTGTTTTCTGAGTCCTCAGTGTGTTTGTGTGGTGGAGATGGAGAGTCTCCTCCTATGTAAAACATCCTCACTGCTCATCACATAGTTCAGTCTACCTGACCTGACACATTTATTATATCCACATCTGTTTATTGTGTTGGATCTGAGGGTCTTTCGAAGTTTAAATTTGTAGTTGACTGTAGCCATTTGTCTCTTGCTACTTCTTAGTCAGAACACACAAACATCTCATATCAACAGCTGTATCTGCATCTGTTCTGAAGCCAGTGAGATTACTTTAAAACCAATCCTATTACTTTATAAACCAGTGAGGCAACTTTAAAACCAATCAGTTTACTTTAAAAACCAGTGAGGTGATTTTAAAACCAACCAGGTCACTTTATAAACCAGTGAGGCTACTTTAAAACCAATTAGGTCACTTTATAAACTAGTGAGATGACTTTAAAATCAATCAGTATGCTTTAAAAACCAGTGAAGTGACTTTAAAACCAATGCAGTGGTTTTATTAATTTATTCATAAAAAAGACTCATCATATTCATTATGCATCATACTCTTACTTGTTTGTACACCTATCAATATGTTATGTAACTCATGTATTTGTACTTCTGTAGTGTATAATTGATGTGCTTTTCTGTCTGCACTTTAGTTAATCAGCTGAACAATACCACTTTTGTTATCTGTAATAAAAGTCAATGAAAATCTTCATCTCCTGTGCCTGTGTGGTGGAGATGGAGAGTCTCCTCCTCAGGATGATGTGGTCCTGATGGCTTCATTGAACCTGGACGTTCAGCGTGCACTGGGGCGGTTTGCAGCTGAGTGTGAAGTGGCAGGGATGAGGATTAGCACTTCCAAATCCGAGGCCATGGTTCTCCACCGGAAAAAGGTGGCTTGCCCTCTCCGGGTTGGTGGGGAGGTCCTGCCGCAAGTGGAGGAGTTTAAGTATCTCGGGGTCTCGTTCACGAGTGAGGGGAGGATAGAATGGGAGATTGACAGACGGATCGGTGCAGCGTCTGCAGTCATGCGGTCGCTGTATCGGTCTGTCGTGGTGAAGAGGGAGCTAAGCCGGAAGGCAAGGCTCTCGATTTACCGGTCAATCTACGTTCACCTATGGTCATGAGCTTTGGGTCATGACCGAAAGAACAAGATCCTGGATACAAGCGGCCGAAATGAGCTTCCTCCGCAGGGTGGATGGGCAAAATCGGGTGAGGAGGTCAGTCACCAGGGAGGAGCTCGGAGTAGAGCCGCTACTTCTCCACGTCGAGAGGAACCAGCTGAGGTGGCTAGGACATCTGTTCCGGATGCCTTTGGGATGGAGGTGTTCCAGGCATGTCCCACCGGGAGGAGGCCTTAGGGTAGGGTAGACCCAGGACACGCTGGAGGGATTACATCTCTCGGCTGGCCTGGGAACACCTCGGGGTCCCACCGGAAGAGCTTGAGGAGGTGTCTGGGGTGAGGGAAGTCTAGACCTCCCTCCTTAGACTGCTGACCCGCGACCCCGCCCTGGATAAGCAGTAGATGATGGATGGATGGATGGATGGATGGATAAATAGAAAAAGAGAAAAGGGGAAAAAATCATAAAGTCTTTTGCACTGGTTTTGTTTTATGTTGTTGCTGCATGTCATCCCCCTCTCTCTCCCCACTGTCCTGTCTATCTTCAGTAAAAACTACAGCAATACATCAAAGTAATACAGCAATCCCCCAAGGAGAAAGACTTCCTGAGCAAATTCAGGCTCCCTTACATTACAAGAGTTTGGTTGAAGATATGTTATCTCAAGTTCCTCAACAGCGATATGACCCCAGTGTTGGCCTATTCAAAACAGTGCAACCAACTGACATTACATTGGTTGGGCGTAAGCCCCCTCGACTCGCTCAATATCAGCTAAAACCTGATGCTGACACAATCAAAGAGTTATTAGAAGCTGGGGTACAAATCAAGACGCAGCCCCCTGCTAACACACCAATATTTCCCATGTTGAAAGCCAACAAACTTTGTACTGATTGGTACATGATCTCAGAGTCCCTAACTCACATGTTATTGACATATATTTTGCCATCTTCTATGTACTACACCATGATTGATCTGAGTTCTGCATTTTTTAGTATATCACTGACTGAAAGTTGTCAGGATTACCAATCCTTATCGTTACTATTTTGTAGAATTCCAGCAGTGTCCACTGCAGTGCATAGTGGGTCCCATTCAAATAAATGTCTTGAAGATGTGGAAACATTCTGTCCATCACTCTCTGCAGGACAGCAATATGTAAAACTGGTTTGAAAAGACTGTGGCTGCAACTCCATGAGCTCCTGGATGATCAGCACAGACACAAAACATTGTATCTTTTACATAGTTATCAACAGCTTTAAGCATTTGAAGGGAAGCGCCTTGCTAATTTAGCATGATGTGTACCATTATTCATATCATTTTCTTACACCAAACTACACAGAATGCTATGCCTGCCATGTTATTTATTATACAGTATTATATGATATATATTACCTATTATAGGAAAAGTAATTTTTAATCTCACCAGGTGGACTCCATGTGAGTGGTTCAGGTGACAAACATGAACATGGAAAATTGGCTTTCCTGCATTTGCCACATGTAGTGAGTCAGTTAATACTGACAGTAAATATGTCCACTATTCCAATTGTTAAAGCAAAGAGGAATGTACCACTCTTCTTGAAATTACATTCTAAAAAATATTATTTGGGTTCCATAACAGGTCACTGATTCATGAAACTAAACAGTGTGGTTTAAAGAACTGACTTGGAATTTACCTTGGAATGTTCAATTTATGTCAGGGATCTGGTACTTTTCTGCTACAAGGTGAGAAGCAGATGGATGGGGGATGTGTGTAAGCAGACAGGGCCACACTATTAAAATGTGAACATTCTAGCCCATGGCATTGTGGAGATATAGACATGGGAACACTGACATCTAATTTATACATAACGGTCAAACTTAAATGTTGTTTGTGCACAGCAACAAGGAACCAAATTAAAACTTCTCGAATCACCTTCATATGAATAAAGTTGAATAGTTTTTAGTCCGTCCCACTCCAAGTATTTTGCTGCTCATTCTGATCATTTTGTTCAGAGGTAAAGGTGGATGTTACTCAAACCAGCCTCTTAGGTAAGTAATAATGGATTCCTTGAGGCACCTGTCGAAAGAATTTCCACTGTCCTCATGTTATCTGCTTCAGCTTGCTTTGTTTTCCTCTATAACATTTATTATCATCATCACGGGTGCAGATTTGGAGTGACTACAAATGGAACAAAGCAGAAAACAGTCTCTCTTTCAAAGGGGCTAAAGTGTTGGTTTGAAGGTTTCACCACACTATGTATTATACAAACATACAGTGCAATAACCAAAGTAGTACAAAATAATATACAGTGCAAAAGTAGAGAAGTGAAAAATGCCAAACTAAACAACAGGATAATTTAGTTTGGATTAGTTTGGACAAATCTGTAAACAAAGAATCAGATATCAGACTTCATATTTCAGAAGTTTAATGTCAACAACTAATGTAACATACTTTACATTAACTGACATCACAGCAGAATCACAGTAGAACAGTTTCAGACAGATGAGGTTTGTCCTCTGCTGGACACCATACGTCTCACATAAACACATGGTGTCAAATCAAAACATTTGCATTCAATTAATATTCCTTTACTATGTCAGATTTGAACACATTTTGCCAGACATTTGTTTTTGTTTTTTTTAAACGTAAGATGCTTTCACAATATAACATTTAGAACAATGAGTAAAGTGTACACATTTACCGTATCAGAGCTCAACCCAGTTGTTCACAAACTGGAGTCGGACCCTTAACATACACGAACTGATCGTACCATACGTGAAACATCATGAAACTGTAATAATGATGTGATAATATTGTACCTCCATTCTGATAACGATCCTGCTGCTGTTCTCTGAACACGAACACTGCAGTTGATTCTGTCTGAAATCTGTTGTGATGTTTGTTTATTAGCAGATTTTTTGTGAAGATATAACTATTTTTAGTCAATAAATAATAACTTCTACATAATTAAACTCTTCAGGAATGTCATGGAGTTGTTTCGATGTCCAATCAGAAAGCAGACAGTGGGCTGGGACAGACTGAATTAGCAGTGACAGCAGATTCAGGTCCAGTGTGAACAAACCAGTTAGGACAACATTCAGCATCGAACCCGATCACGCAACCTCACAGGCCCATCCTTACAGCAAAACCTCCAGATTATCACTTGTGCTAAAAACCTGTAGTCACATGTGATGCACATGGTTCTGGTGCTTTTGGAACATTTCCATGGTGTATGCGAAACCCATGTGATTACAGGTGAAACCCATGTGGTAAAATATTTGCTACATATCACATGTAGAAAACGAGAAATTACATGGGCTTCACACATGACACAACAAACATGTTCTAAATCCACATGAATTTCACATGGAAAAACACATGATCATGTTTTGCACATGTGGAGAACATGTGAAACTCTACTGCAGTTTAGAGCCTTCAGACAGCACTCAGGGTGAGTAATCATTAACTTCACTATAATTAATTCACCTGACTGTCTCATCACACCTGTGCGTAACATGAAGTGTTTCACATCAGGCTCCGCCTTCTAGAGGCCGTCACATGACCAATCAGCAAAGGACGTTAAATAATTGTTATTGGTCCATTTTATGTGTGGATTTTCAGGAAACCATTAATAACATACGTTTAATACACTATGATGTATTAGACTACATTGAGGAGGAGAGGACCCTTGTGTTTCAGACATGTTTCAGTGAAACACAGTCTGTCTCCAGCGTTTGTCAGGTGTGAATGGCCACAGACAATCGGTGATAGCAGAGGCGAAAGGTCGTGGCTCAGTGCTCAGGTTCTGCAGCTCCAGGCGAGAGCAGTTTAACTGACTGTTGATTGGACGAGGAGCCGCTCCTGCCGGCTGCTCAGTGAGCTGTGAGGAGAGAGAAGGATCAATACACACAAGACTACCAATAACATGATCAATACACACAAGACTACCCATAACATGATCAATACCACCAATGAATACAATATTGCCAATAACATGATCAACACCATCAGTAAACACAATAGTAGTGCTACTGCATTTATGTCATTTGTATTACTATAGGGCCAATTTACCATTAATAATACTACCAATAACTAATACTGATATCATATATTTACAGGTATGATGTGGTTATTGATATATATTAATTACTGATTAGATATACTTACAGGAATGAGGTGGTTGGATGGCAGGTTGAAGGCCTGAGCGATCGCAACAGCCATCTCATATTTAGTCATCTGTTCTTTAGCCGAGAAATGAAACACTCCTCTGATTGATGAGTCCTGTCAAGAGACAGACAGGCGAGAGTGAGACAGGTGGACAGAAAATGAGACAGCAGTCTGAGCGAGCAGACAGAGAAGAAGGCAGGAGAGAGTCTCTCTTTCTCTCACCTGTACACGTCTCTTTCTCTACCTCTCTCCCTCTCTGTCTACTTCTCTCTTTACTTGTCTCCCTCTCTACATGTCTCTTTCTGTCTCACCTGTCTCCCTCTCTCACACAGCTTTCTACACACTGCTGCGACATCTCGGGCGTCGGTAGGGAACCTCTGCTGGCAGTGATCCAGAGTGCAGCTCTCTGTCACCCCCTCCTGGACCTTCAGCCACAGTGCCGTCACTGCACTCTCTGTCACCGACTCCACCTCCCCAAACAGAACTGGCACACGGAGCACCACCGCACCTGCGAAGATCACAACAAAGGTGAGGAAACAGGTACACAGACAGGTAAAAAGAAAGGTGAACAAACAAGTGTTCAGACAGATGCGTAGAAAGACAGACAGGTACCTGGACAGTGTCTGAGTGTCTCTCTTTCTCCTTCCAGTTTGCTTCGTCCATAAAGGTTCAATGGATTCGGACTGTCGTCTTCACCATATGGAGGGTTTCTACCATCGAACACGTAGTCAGTGCTGATGTAGAGGAAAAATGCTCCGGAAACAGCTGCAATAACCAGTCAACCAATTAATCAATCAATCAAATCACTGACACATAATAAAATATTAAGACACAAACACCCATGTACTGTATTGTTTGGTGTATATACATCAACCAAATTTTCTCAAATAAAAAGCCAGGAGTCTATTAAACGCTGGGTCTCTGTTAATAGTCAGGAGGTCGACACAAACAGAGGCTGGTCGTCAAATATACACGTACATAGTTATATAGAGAGTAATATAAAGGTGGATAAACTCCCGGTGTCTGCCATATAATATGTGCCAGTTAAACATAATGTACTGCTTACTGCAGGTGTGTTAATATCTCAGACAATGTGCAGTTTGTAATAACCTACAAGTGCCACAAGATGGCAATGCTCTCACAATAAAAACCCTGTTAATAAAATGGTTTCCATCAATGAATGAATGAATGAATGAATGAATACATTAAAACTCCAAGCAGCTTCCTGTGTTCACTGTGCGGCGCTAGAGAACACCTACCAATTACATGTCATGGTGCTGTATATCATGTAGAACACATCGTGTAAATTTCAACTCAATCAGATGACGTTTGTCTGCTAGTGATAATGAATGAGAATAAAAAAAAAAAAGAGAAAGAACTTTATTCATCCCTCAAGAGAAATTCATGAGGCTGAATGTCATGATGTTTGTACAATAAGTCTTACTTCCTGTTACCGGTAGGTGGCACTATGACTGTACATCAATATTGTTATGTAGATGTGTCCAGACCTGGACAATTATCAAGCATGAGGATTTTGGGGCAGATTGAATAAGATTACAACAATTAACTGTTTCATAGCCACAGCCACCATTCAATCACTGAAATTAATTTGAACGATCACACTGACCAAGTCTGAAGCCACTCAGGCTAAGTCTCTGGGAGGAGTACATTAGTGGTACAAGGGCTGGAAAAATGAGGCCAAAATGGGACGTTCAAAATTCCTGTTGGGTTTAGGGTATGGTTGGTACAGTTGTGTTCAAAATAATAGCAGTGTGTTTAAAAAAGTGAGTAAAGCTCAAAATCCTTATAATAACTTGTCATGTGTGTCATCTGCAGGATTTCACATTAATGATCTACGCTGCGGCAGCCTGACACTGTTTCATAATGAACTGAAAACATGTGTACACGTCTCATAATAGCACAACAGATATACAACGTGTTTTGTGTATTTGCTTCAGTACAGTCTTTGTGTAAAACCATGATTAGTTGTGAGTACATCCAAAAGATCAGAGGTCACTCACCAGCCTCCTTGGCGAGCGTGCCTGTGGCGTGCACGTTGAGATTGATAGCTGCTTCAGTGTGACGTTCGACTACATCAGGACGACGCTCTGCTGCACAATGAACAATCACATCAGGCTGAAACACATGGAACATACAGAGAGCATACATCAGAAAACATCAAAACAAACACAAAGAACGTCAAGTAACAAGTAAGTAAGAATACTTCCATCTTGTTCCCCTCATCTGGTCCAGGTTTCAGATTTAAGAGAGAAGCCCAGACCTCGCTCTGCCCTCCACCTGGTTCTGGTGGACACAAAGCTGTTCCCAAACCAGCAAAGAGATATAATCCTTCTAGTGTGTCCTAGTTCTGCCCCGGGGTCTTCACCCAGTAGGACATGATACACCTCACCAGGGAGGCGTCGAGAACAGCAGTGCCTCTACTTTGAGCTCCTCCTGATGACCGAACTCCTCACACTATGTCTAAGTGAGAGTTTGTGTTTGTGTGTATTTTTCCTTATATTCTGGTACTATTCCTCTCACAGCATTCTTGTCCATTACATGTAGTTTTGTGTTGTTTTTCATTATATACAGTGGATATAAAAAGTCTACACACCCCTGTTCAAATGCCAGGTTTTTGTGATGTAAAAAAATGACACCAAG
>JAPQRN010000007.1:7131325-7147658 GCA_037367275.1 Coranthus polyacanthus
AAGCTGTGAGTACAGATTGTATTTAAATCCTCTCGGTGGCAATGAACGCATGTTAACAGACACTAAATTCCACAGAAAGAAATGAACAGCCTTGTTTAGCAGTCATGTTTAGCTTTGTGGTTGAATAGGGATACAGCACAACTACTATCTTTTCAAATAACTTGTCTGTAATGTGTTTTTAAATCCTTTTTATTGCTATTTATTCCTTGCTTTGATGCTTGTAAATGTCTAAAATGTGGACTTTGCTTAAACATTCTGTAAAACATGTACCGCAGGATCGAGATACATTCTCATTAAAACTGGAGGACACAGAGAACTGGCTTTATGAAGACGGGGAGGACCAACAGAAACAAGTTTACATCGACAAACTGGCTGAGCTGAAGGTAACCAGCATGCAGCGTTGTGATACACAGCTGATGAAACACTGGTATAAATGTACTCAGAAGAGGTTAAAGCAGTGTAAAAAAGTGGTGATAAACAGATGTGTTGTTTGATCTGGGCTGACTGACTATACTGATGTTTCTTCCTACAGAAAATTGGCCAACCTGTTCATGACAGATACATGGAAGCCGAGGAGAGGCCGAAAGCATTTGAGGAGCTCGGCAGACAGATACAAATGTACATGAAGATCACTGAAGCTTACAAGTCAAAGGTGAGACGACACTCTGGAAAAGATGCAGTTTTGAATACTAAAGTGACTTATTAACATATTCTTGGTAAAATACAGCTTTCATAGATATTGTTAATATGAATTCAGAGGTCTTGTTTGATGTGTTTAACCGGAAACAGGATGAACAACCAAGTCAGACAGGACCCGCTAATGTTTTTCTTACCCGTGTCTCTCCCACCAGGATGAGCAGTACGATCACCTGGACGAGCTGGAGGTGACCCGCGTAGAAAAGCAGGTGAACGACGCCATGATCTGGATGAACAGTAAGATGAACCAGCAGAACAGTCAGGACCTCACTCTGGATCCAGTGGTCAAAGTTGCAGAGATCCAGGCTAAGACTAAGGTACGGTAACAAGCAGTTTTCATCAGGTTGGGATAGAGACGTACACCCAAAAGAAAAACTCACACACCTAGTTTTAAACATTAAGACTTGGATATCAACAGGTCATGAGTATATATTGCAATGTCAACCTTTTCAAGAAGGTGGTTCAAGGAAAGAAATATGAATGAATGAATAATTGCATACATCATGGAGGTGTTTTTATGTTAATCGTAGTACACAGGTGCATTGCAAATGGAAATCTTAGTGAAATATTCTTCATGAGTGATTAGTAGGAATATTGTCATCTTTTGAATACAAGCAAAAGCTGCAATATTTTGTGCACGTAAATGCAGTCAGTGATAAGTTTGGATTCCTACATCTATGACTAACGTGCATCAATGCAAACATTTAATTATATTTTAGAATGTCACATTTTCTCTATCACATTGGAGGGAGACAAAAGAGTAAAATATAAAGAACATTTGCTGCATGTTATACTGCCGTCGTCTGAAAAGAAGTGTGCAATATGGGGTGTGTTGTGATTCTAATTAAACACGCTTTCATCCTTAAAATCGAAACTTAAGCAGCAACACTTCTCACAAAATATCACAAAATATCACAATATATTATTTTTTTTTTTTGTACCTGTCTCATAACTCTTGGTTTCTTTCTCTCCGTCCAGGAGCTCTATTCATCCTGTAACCCTGTGGTTTCCAAACCCAAGCCCAAGGTGGAGCCTCCTAAGGAGGAGAAGACTGAGAACGGACCAGTTAACGGGCAGGAGGGAACAGAGAATCAGCCATGCAACCCAGACAAAACGGCGCCGGCAGGCACGGAACAGGCAACGACAGAGAACAAGCTCCCAGAAATGGACATTGACTAACCGTTTCAACTGTCGCCTCTGAATTTTCACGTCCGTTTGTCCTGCTACTCGCTCCGATTCTGTCGTTCTGAGATTCTTACTGATGACACAGTAGCGTCTTTCTTGAAATTGATATTGAATGGACTACTTTATAACACAAAAGTTGTGAGCATTGAATGGAAAATGCTTTCTCTGTGTTGCTTTGATGGTCATTATGTTAAAAGATTGTTTTACTCAGCATCTCCTGAACACATTTAAGCTAAGAATGTCAGATTTGAAGAATTGTAGGAGGCAGTACAGAAGAAAAGTAGTAGTACACACAGGATTCATGAAAATGTAAAATACTGCAGTATGTCTAAATGAGGTATAGATACAATGACAATTGTAAACGAACATGGATTGTTCCAAGTTGTACATGAAAATAGTGCTTTTTTCACTACAAATGAAATAATTATAACTGCTGGATTATGATTCTGATGTATTTAGTTTAAAAGACGGAATGAGTTTTTGTTCAGTTTACTTGTACTGTATGTTAAAACTAGGTACTACAACTTACTGTCATGCAGTATTTTGTTTGGCTCTTCTCATGCAAAAGCAATGGTTCATTGGTTGTTCTCTGGTAGCCTTGTATTGTTTTTGGGTTTTTTTTCTACATAACCGTGTGAATGTTGGTTCAACAAAATCACCCTCTTGAGTGCAGCTGTTGTTGCCACTTCACCAAAAAAAATAAAACAGTAAAAATCTCGACAATCCTGTCTCTTGTGAGTTAATTGTGATTCAGGAAGTCCCATTTGTTCAGTGTGAGGAGCAGCTCTTCTCAAACACTGGGTGGATGCGTCGCTATAATACCTTCCATTAAGGAATCCTATCCTCTTTGAAATCCTACTTCACTGGGCAGTGAGTGTTGTATTTCGAAACACCATGAGCAAAATACGTGCAAAAACATTCATGGACAAATCTCTTTGTGGCTTATGAAAGTGTTCGGCATCGGTATCAAGAGGTCACGTCAACAGATTCGTCCCTTCTTACATGAATGCAACGGCATGAATATTAAATGGTAGGTTTTTAAGCAATTTCAAAACACCAAATTATAAGAATCAAACGGCGTCTCTTTTCAGCAGTGGCAATAAAAAGTCATAGCCTACGAACTCACAAACAAAATATGCCTGATGTGGTGGAAGAAGTATTCAGATCCTCTGCTAAATAAAAGTACTTGATCCCACACTATGAAAAAAAAAAATCACTGTAACTAAAGGTTTTGAATTCAAAACCTTACGTAAGTGCAAGTATGTGAGGTGTTTATCAGCAAAAAGTATGAAAAGTCAAAGTAGTCACAGTGCAGTAAAATAGTCCCTGTCAGTGTTTTACTGTTAGATATGATGTTTCTGTGATATTAATATGTATGTTCCATTTTACTGTAGCAGATGTTTAATGTTGAGGCCATGTTAACTACTTTATATACTGCTGGCTTAGTTTAATTAACAGCAATGCATCTGTAAGAACAAAAATGTTTGTAACGTCGCTGTCCTGTGAGAACCACGTTCTGATCCAAGAGGGTTTCAAAGAGTTTGTTTAGTTTTAAGAAGGAGCAGGGCAATTTGAAACTCACCCCATGAAGGTGCACTTCAGTAAGGGAATGAAAAACTGTAATCTGAAAAGTAAGACAGACAAATGCAGTGGAGTATAAAGCACAATGTTTGCCCCTGAGATGCGGTGGAGTCGAAGTCGTCAAAGTTAAGTACAAATACCTCAGATGTGTGCTTCCATGTTTGCTTGCTTACATTCCACCATTGTTTAGGGAAAAAAAATATATATTGTACAGTATAATATAAAATACCTACAGTTGTCTTTGAGAACAATGTCTCCTTAACTCATAAAATTAATTATTATGAATTATTATAATGAAGTATCTCACTCAGTACTTGAGGAAAAGTAGGATACTTCGTTACATTCCACCACTGTATTTACTGTGTAAATAATATGACGCTAGAAGTGTTGTTTGAATGAATGAATGAATGAATGAATGAATGAATGAATGAGTGATGAAACGCCGGAGCAACTCTGCAGTACCCGGACCAACCTGTAGGCGGCGCGGTCGGGTGCTCTTCCTTACACAGCCATGAACCTGTCAGAGGGCAGAAGTCAGTAGCTAGCACTTGGGTGGCACAGGGTAAGACAGATATCACTAACTTCGTTATTGCAACGCTACCGCATGGTTAGTTAGTCTGAGCTCGGTTGTTCGGAAGAGTTGTGTGGTTTTGAGTGACCACAGAGGAAAAGTTACGGCTCGTGTAGCTAATGTTTACATTAGCTCGTGTTGCTATCATGTTAGCTTCAGTGCCTTCACCTTATGCTAGTTTGCTAACTCTATTCCGGCTTCATGTTTTCCAGCTGGCCCCTGTCGACAGCAGCGACCATAATAATTTAGGTGGCGCTTAAATGAACGTTAAATAAGACCCGGTTATAACATGACTCAAGTAACTTGTAATGTGCTAAATTGCCAACTTTTTTTGCCATGTTAGCCTGTTAGCAAAAAAAAAAAAAAACAAGCTTACGTTATGTTCCAGAAAAGTTACATGAACTGTTTGGACACATCATGCTCACCTTTGTAAAGTTAACCTACAGTCTGTAATAGTGCCTGTTGATAATGATTAACTAGCAATCAATACACTGACGTTAATTTGAAGAGACTGTACAAATGTTATAGACAATGTGTTACTGATGCTTCTGATGTCCCTTCTGGTTTTGGTATAACGCTGAGGCTAAATTGTGCTGTCGTAGCAGGTATGTAAATGTCTGAGGACAGGGAAGCCCAGGAGGATGAACTACTTGCTTTAGCAAGTATCTATGAGGAAGAGGAGTTTCATCGGGCGGAGTCTGCCCAGGGGGGGGAGATACAACTCTGTCTGGAGCTCCCTCCTGATTTCAAAGTAGTGACCAAAGGTACAACCCTAAGCTCTAAGGCCTGTATAGTACATTTTATATGTATCGTCTCAGGCCTGTACTGTAGATGGAAATATTCATTCATACTTTTTTCTATAAAGTTATTCTTTCCTTCCCCAATGCTATATTTATTAGACACATTTAACTGGATGTGTAATTAGATTTCATCTTTGTGTTGCAGGAGAGAAGCAAACTGAACATAATGTCTGCTTCCTACCTCCCTTGGTGCTCAACTTTGAGCTTCCTGCAGACTATCCATCCACATCATCTCCCATCTTCACTCTCAGTTCTAAATGGATGACGAGAGCACAGGTGAGACTCTAGCCCTGTTCGGATTTGTCTCTTCCACCACATGGGAAGGTTCCTGCTATAAATCTGAACAGAGGTGGGTAGTGGCTCTTTTCCATTCAGTTGCCCCAAGAGGCCCTTCCAGTGAACCAGCTTGCACAAATCCAATGTCTGAAACATACACCTAAATGAGATGCAGCCATTGTGTTTTCTGCCTTAACAAATGTCTGCTGTGAAACGGGGCTATTACCCTCGTCCCAACTATTTTTGGAATGTGTTGCAGGCCTGAATTACAGGAATAGATGTATATTTGTTAGAAATAAAATGAAGTTGACCAGACAAAATATTAAATATATTGTCTACATACTGTCTGCAATGACAATTACCATCCCCCATTTTATTTTCAGTCTACACAAACAATATAACCTACAACAGTAATGACTTTTCAAGTGTGCAGATGACATGGCGCAGGTCACCAGGCAGCCACCCTGATGTCCTGGATAGGGGAGAGCTCTGTGGAGCATCTCAAAGACCAAGGAGTTGTGTTGTGGGTGGAGGTGAACATCTGATTCCCCCCAGCCTCTCTTTGAATCCCTGAGGCTGAAAGGACAGGCAGTGGAGCAGCTAGAGGCCTTTAAGTACCTGAACATGGAGACTGACAGTTTTCTGTCCTTCTCCCAACACACTGACTCGGTGTACAAAACGGCACAACAACACCTGTTCCTGCTGAGGAAACTCAGAGGCTATATGGTCAGGAAGGACAATTTAACAGCTCTGTACAAATCACTCATTGAATCTGTACTCACCTTCAACATATCATCTCTGTTAAGAACAAAACAAAGCTTTCCCGGATCATTAATCAAGCAAGCAAAATAACTGGTGGAACCCAATCTCAGTTATCAGCACTCCATACTCAATCAGTTAAAAGTAAAGCCAGCCACATCACAGCAGATCCCACCCATCCACTACACAAATCTGTCCAACTATTACCATCAGGCCGCCGCTATGAAGTCCCCCTAGTCCTATTCCCCCCTTTTCCCCCCTAGGAAAGTGAAGGGCTTCTTCTTGTAAAATGGTTCAGCTCAAAAAAACATTGGTGAGCTGAACTTAACTCATAGTGTCCTTTCCATTTCCTTATCTTTTTGCCTCTTCAGATGAGCTCTCTGTGCAGACGCCTGGATGAGCTGTGGGAGGAGAATCAAGGCTGCGTGATTCTTTTCACATGGATCCAGTTCCTCAAGGAGGAAGCTTTAGACTTTCTTAATATCAAGTCTCCTCTTGAAGTCACCAGAGCAGGGAGTAAGCCGAGTGGTGAGCACAGGAAAACCGACCCAGCAGCCACAGGTGCAGTATGTGTTTTGTGAATTCAAACGTACCAATATAGAAACCATATCAGCATGTAACCCATGAAAAGTAGATTATGCTTCATAACAGTAATAATAGCTCATGAAATAATGCAAAGTACAGAAACAACAGATGCACCTCTATGTTAGATCTGTACACATCTTGTGTTTTTGGGAGTGAGAAATGTTTGTCACTTTTGTTCAGCTCATTCTGAAAACGATGAGGAGAAAAAAAGAGAAGTGAAGAAGGGAAAGCATGAACCGCAGTCGTCTTCATCTTCACAACTGGACCCAAGGACTGTCATGTTGCTGGACCCTCGTGCCGACATTCTACCTCAGCTCCTGGACTTCGATGAAGCGCAGCGCCAAAGGGTCTTTGACAACAAGGTGTTCTGCTGTGGGATCTGCTTTGTAGAGAAGCTGGGCTCCAGCTGCCTTTGCTTTAAAGAGTGCCAGCATGTGTACTGCAAGGCCTGCATCTCTGAATACTTCCAAATCCAAATACGGGACGGCAACGTTCAGTGCCTTAATTGCCCTGAGCCCAAATGTTCCTCCTTAGCCACGCCATTGCAGGTAAGAGAAGCGTATATGTGTTGGTAAATGTCCTGGGTTTTCTTTAGAGTTGTAAAGTGTAAGATATAACTCCACTCCCTTCCCACATTTCCAAATCGTATCTAAACCGCTGCTTCTTCCTCTTCTCTGTTGTGGTCTTTCAGGTGAAGCAGCTGGTAGATGAGGAGCTATTCGCCCGTTATGACCGTTTGCTTCTCCAGTCCAGTCTGGACCTCATGGCCGACGTGGTCTACTGTCCCCGCCAGTCCTGCGGCACTGCTGTTATGGTGGAGCCAGACACAACCATGGGCATTTGCTCAGCATGTCAGTATGCTTTTTGCACACTGTGCAAGCTGGGTTATCATGGTGTCTCCCACTGTAAAATTAATGCAGGTAACGTCACAGGAAATACAGCCATTTGTTTGTGAGAGCAATGACAGGCTTCATTTAATATTTTAAAGGTTCCTGTGCATTATATAGAAGTATGTGTGTAAAAAGTGGACTTTTAAAATGGAAAATAATAGGAACTCTGTATTTCATTGCCTGGTTTTTGTCTATTATGGATGAAAATGCCCAATGTTTTAGTGTTGTCTTGTTTTTGTTTCCTTTTGACTTTTTGTTTTCAGCTTAGTTTTAATTAGCTTTTTAAACAGGTTTGAAAGTTTAGTTTTCATTCTATAAAAATGCCCAGGTTGGTTTGGCTTCAGTGTTAGTTTTAGTCTTTTTCTGTAATATGGGGAATTTTTCGGGGCCGAGATTCAAAAAGGCCCGAAAAAGTATTGTGTACTCAAAACATCATACCCCTTTAAATACCCCTTTGTATTCACTTAATACACTATCCACAAAAGGCAGCTATTACAGGTGTGTGTCAGTCAGGGTGTTTTTGTGTTACTAGGCTTATGTATGAAACAAAATGACAAAGACGAAAACAACAAACATTTTCTCTCCAATGTTTTAGATTCGTAAACACATAATACAGTTTCAGTTAATTACTGTTTTTTTTGTAAGGCTTCATTTTTATTTCAGTGAAGAAAATGTTTTTTAACATACCTAGTTTTTGTTATTTCCTCATTATTTCTATGCGATATCAAACGTCAAAGAAGGATCAACACAATTAAAGTCCCTCATTCTGTCCCTGTTTTCGGTCTCGTGCCACAGATGAACTGCGTAACCTCAGAGATGAGTACCTTTCAGCCACTTCCGACGGCAAAAAGTTCATGGAGCAACGTTTTGGAAAGAGGGTGATCCAGAAAGCAGTGGAGGAGTCCTTTAGCAGAGACTGGCTTAACGAGAACTGCAAATCTTGTCCACGATGCGGCACCAATATACAGGTACGAGCCGCTGCCTCTTCTGGTTACGGCACAGCACAGCAGGCCCACAGCCGCTGATGTATTCTTCTTCTTCTTCTTTCTCTAGAAAGTGGATGGCTGTAACAAGATGACCTGCACGTCCTGTAGACAATACTTCTGTTGGCTGTGCTTGGGCATCCTCAGCAAAGTCAACCCATACAGTCACTTTAACAACCCACATTCACCCTGTTACAACCAGTGAGCACCAGTTCTTGCTTTTCGTTTCTGTTATTGCCGTACAATGGTCTGATAAACGCATTGGTTAAGTGGCGTTTTCTCATCTATTTCAGACTCTTTCATGGTGTGGATCCAGATGAAGAAGATGCCTTCTGGAGTGACGAAGAGGACTGAGCAGTGCAGTAGCTGTCCCTGCTATATGCTCCGTTTGAATGCACTTTATCTCACATAACCATCACGTCACATGTGACACTCACTGTGTATGGGTAAAAATTGTTTATATATGCTTTATACAATATGTAAACAAGTACATACTGCGGCAGTAATGGAGTCAGCTGGGATGGGAGTCGAAACCGTTATCCTATAGCTAAAATCAAGATGTGTTTACAGCCATAAAATAGTGGGAATTCCTTTTTTATGACCATCAGGGGCACATGCTTGGATATGTGGATAAGGTTTTTTTTTTTTTTTTTTTTTTAAAAAGCATCTAGAAATGTTTAAGAGATGTTGACAGAGGAACAGCCAGTTTTGGTTCAGTCATGTGACGAAGCTTTGTAGACTTAGTTTTTGTGATGAGTTTTGACAAACCCCATGGTTTTATTCTCTTCAATGGCTGTTATTGGAACAACTGATTATTCTCTGGTTGGTCTGTTCGGACCGTTTGCTGCCTATATGTAAGCATTACGTTCCAGCCGACATGTGATAAGAGAGACACTACATGTGGCTTTCGTTGTCATGGCTGTTACGTGAAGTGTCTCTATCACTGAGCACAGCTAAAACCCCTTAAATGAATTCCAACGTGAGTATTTCAGTGAGTTTCTCAGTGTAACCAAGACTTTTACATGCATGCACCATTAGTGTAGGATTCAGTACAAAGCAGGCAAACTTGGAGATTCTTTATTCCAGCCATAGAACATTAAGGTTTGTCCTACCTGTTTTTTGATCAGATTCAAAGTCTTCTTTGGTTAAGTATCAGTAGGGGAAACACTTACGCCTGTCAAGTTTACAAATCTAAAATAACTTGAGATATATTTTCAGTTCTTGAAACTGAGGTCATTGTGTGCCTGTGGGGGGGGGGGGTCTGTTCATCCAAGCATGTGAAATGTTCTGTTGTCTGAAGTGTTTTCCGTATTGTATGTTTTTGTCCTTAATGAAAGTAATAATGGAGACTGCTGCAGTGAATGTTCAGATCCTCTGATGGGGCGAATGCTCTTTTCTTTATGGGTTGTGTGGAAAGAAGTTCTTGCTTTGTGTGCAAGGCCATGTCAGAATTAAATTTGATCAGGATCCATTTCTCCAAATTATCTACGAGTGTCACAGTAACTAATTGTAAAGTTGCCAAATATTCTCATCAAGGGAAGGTCATAGCAGTAGCGCACACGGTTTCTGTCTTAAAAAGACGTTTTTATTTCATGACAAAAGGAGGCTGTCCCATACAAACATCACTGGTTGAACCCGCACACTGTATCAGAGCTGAACCTTTTCAGCCTTGAATGATTTGGTATTCACTGCTTAAAGTTTTTATTTCCATTTTCTTTTTCTTTTTTTTTCTTCTTTTTAAATTATGACAGTCTGAGTATATCACTGAGCATATCTCTTGTTAAGTCATAAGACGCACACGGAATCACCTTCCCTTCGACAAAGACCCGTTTCATAATGTTAATGTACAAATACAGCAGTTTGAGAACAGGGCCTTCAAAATCCTGTTTGAATGCATTCAGCATATTCTGCAGAATAAACGTTACCACTTAACCTTTTGTCTGTTTAATTCTTTTTATGAGTTTGGAGACATTTTTGTCACAATTGTAGGTATTTTATATAATAATATATATTATTGTGCATTATGTCTTTCATCTCTTTTTTTCCACAAACGGGGGGGAGGATGGAACTGTACTTTTACTCAAGCACTGCACTTGATTATTTAGATTTTCTGCTGCTTTATACGTCTACTCCAATACATATCAGAGGCAAATATTGTACTTTTTACTTCACTACATTTGTCCCAACAGTTTTCATTCCTTTTCACATTACAGTTTTTCATCCCCCTCGCGTCCAGCGAACACCACGCACCTCCAAAATGCGTCGATTTTGAATATTTGTGATAAACCGAAGGTATGAGGCGCTTCTTTATGGATTGACTTTCAGATTGTCCTTCTTAAGCTAAATAAACTCTGTGAAAACCCTCTCGCAGAGCTGAAAGCGGGCCCGCTCGTGAAAAGTTGACTTTTTTTAGAGGTGGTTCTCAAAGGTCAGCGATACTAAAACCCTGACGATCTTACGATGCATTGCTTCAGATTAAACTACTCAAGGGTATATAAAAATGAAACATCTACAGCAGTAAAACCAATCAAACATAATAGAAAAACACTGACGGCGACTATTTTACTTTTACTTGTCAGATTTAAAGTCCATTTTACTGATAATACAATACAATACTTTTTCCACCACTGTAACCGGGCATTAGGAAAATATTAGGAAAGATGATTACAATTATGAACAATTAATATGTTCGAAGAAATGTATTCGGACATAAATATATAGTAATAAGGTTTCACAAGTAACAGAATACTGGTAAAACGGATGCAGAGTGGTCTGTATCAAACCTGATATTTGGCTTTTCGGGATCCATTAGAAATGTTGCTGTATTTAAACATTTTCTAACTTTCCCCTCAAGTTTTCACTGGACGTGGTGTTTTGTCATTTTAGAATACCATGTTATAGTCAAACAGCAGAATGATATTCCCAAACCCGGATTGAATTTTTGCTGGTTTTACTGAAAAAAGAAAGACATTTCTTCTGCGCTACAAGCCTTTACAACATCTTGTTACCTGGAACATGACCCATATTTACCCCGTAATCCAGAGGTTATGCTGTGACAGACAGAGAAACAATAAAATACTAAAGAAACAAAGAGCCCACGTTTTAGCCTGAGATTGAAAAGAGACGACAACATGTTGTAATCCCTTTGGCTAGAGTTGCTGACAGGGGATAACCCTTTAAAATGGCCCCTCTCTCCTGTCCCGTCCTGTCCCCATCCCCTACCTCGTGCTCTGCGTTCGCCCCCCCAGCCTCTGTCTTTCTCCATACAGCTGACTGACAGATACCTGCCGTCAAAAACACAGGAAACCACCAGCTCCAGCACCTCAGCCAGACTCACAAACTTCACTTAAGCTTTTCAAGTACTGATCATTTTCCCTCCTCGCTGAAACCACAAAATCAGGACAGGACACATTGAAAAGGTCTGTGTTTTTTCATTTGATCTGTGGATGGATGGATGGGTGGATGGATGGGTGGATGGATGCGGCCTGAGACTGATTGGTTGAAGTGTGATTTGTAGTCAGCCATGTTTTTTTTTTTTTTTCTTTAGTGGAATGCAGTGTTGGCGTGGTGGTACATCAGTGTTGAGTTGGCTGGATAAGCTCTACCAGGGGGAGCCTATTATGTTCCACTTTACAATGGTTTAACTGTCACAGGCGCCACATTAGCTTAATGATACCTCTAGAAATCTGTCTTTTGAAAATATGAAAGGATTCTGTTTGTGTTTTTATATGAAACGGGCACGTGGACAGTGTTTGCTGAGAAAAATGGCATTTCTTTCACTCGATCGCGTTTTTACTCAGATTTAAGAACAAAAAAAACTTTTTTAAATCACTCTTTTTTTACCATTATTCTGTGTTTTATTGAACAGAAGCAAAATATGTGCCAATAAAGTACAAAAACGTGTCTGTGTATGGATATTTAGAATTTGTTGATAGTCTTTTTTGGGGGAAAAAATATTTAAAAAATAAGACAATTCCACTACTGTACTGATTTTGTGAAAGTCTTCTTTCGATGCTTCAGAGCGGTGCTTTTCAGCCTTCTTTCATCATCTCGAATTGTCACTTTAGGTCTTTCTTTTGTGTCTGAATGTAGGTCTAATATGAAACTATGTTTTAAATAAGGGCGAATAAAAATCTGATTAACTTAAGAGCAGTTAAACATTAAGATATTCATGGGATTATCTTATTTTTTAAATGCCCCCCCCTCCCCTGAAAAAGAAAAACTTCAAACATGCTTACACAGACACATCTCACATGGTTTTTTTTTCATTTTACTGTAGCATATTTTGCCTTTATTCAATAAAACAAACTGTACGTTTTATAGAACTGTGACTCTCTTTTGTTCCTGTTGTTGGTACACTTTAAGGTGACGATATATCGTGTTTTCTAAGTAAGTCAAGAGGTTTGGATTACAAACCAAACCGAGCAGAGGCTTTCATCAACTGCTCTTCTCACATCAGGGGACGTACTGAGGCCAAACCATCCACAGCTCATCCATCACTGCGGGACCAAGAGCACAAGCGAGCGGTCGTATCATGATTGAAAGTGACAGAGAGCTGTCGGCCATGGTGCAGGAACTATGGGACAATGACGTCAACAGACTTAAACCCGGAAAAGACTACAGGATCTCTCTGCAGGTGCACCATAAGCACAAACACACACACACGGCACTGAAAACAAATATTCTGCCAATAGGGTCATGTCATACCAGCTCACTTAGTCCTGGTTCATGTCGTGGATGGAAAAGAAAGTGTAAAAGTGTATCCTAAGCCTCTCCAGCTGCTTCTTTTTCACTGGATCGGTTTGAAATTTGTACCGAACGTCCAAAAAAAAAACCCTAGAGATAATTTGTATGTGCTCATATAAATAGTTGTTGCTGAAATCAATAAAATAAATATACATCATCAAGGGCCCATTAACTTAGTAACGGATTTAACATCTTTTTTTTTTTTTTCATGAGAACTAGCAGAACTTGTACCTGCCCTGACCCGATTTAACTGATTCTTTTTCATTTTGTTTCTTTATGTAACGGTTATCGCATTTGAAATACTAAGAAAGTTGCAGTCGCAGTTGTCAGGACCTTACACGTTGTGAATTAACCATGTAATATTTTGTGGTACTTCAGAATAAAACAAAAAAAAAACATTAAACTGTGGCCTTGTTCTATCAGGACAAACAGAGCCGGACTCATTTCCGAGTCTCTGTATTAAGTGACAGGCTTAAACAAAAGTCACTTTTTTTACGGCCTTTTATAATGAAGAGGAAACCTGGGACCCGCTGAAAAGCAAAGGCTGTCTTTGAGACCAAGAGCAGCGGAGAATTATGGGAAATACGGGCTTAATCTAAGCAGCCAAACTGCATGATTTAACATTGATTGTAATTCGTGTGGCTATTGTCCAGAGTTAAGTCATTGATCATTCTGATAAAGCAGAAAACATTTAAGATAAGCATTTGCTAACCAACTACTTATTACCAACCAATTACCAACTACTTTGGTAATTCTTTATAAAGAGCATCTGAAAGCAGTGACCCTGTGTGAACTGGAGTATTTGAGTCATTTCTGTTCTTGTTTCTGCTGCAGGGCAAAGCTGGAGACAGTATGATCAATGACAACAATGACGGGGCGGGATATCCTCTGTTTACATTTGTTGACGAGAACATCTTCAAAAAGGAGACTTTTTTAGGTGAGTGTGTTTCATTTTAGGACCAGAATTCAAGAAGTGCGTTTGACGCATAAGCTGTTATGTCACTTCAGCTTGATATAACGTGGCTTCATTTGAAGTGAGCTATCTTTCCTCATGACTGAATAGATCACAATTCTGTGTTTTTTCTGCCTTTTCTGTGGCCGGAGGCTGCTCATAACACAACCGGATTTTAGAATAAAAACCGAATTGACAAGATCTTTTTACACATTCCGCTGCACTGTTGCCAGTTTGATACTATCCTCCTCCTCGCCTCCCCTCGGAGTAAAGCTTTTTCATCTAATCATAATCTCCTTATGACGAACAGTAGCGCGTTGCGTAACCACAGAGCACGGGGAGTTCACTGCGCCGATTGTGTCTGGTTTGGTGAAAAGATGCCTTTCTCCAACCGCTGTCTTCTTCTTCTTCTTCAAGTCTTCATCGACACGAAAACTGCAGAGGCGGTTCTGTCTGGAGATGTATTCACAGATTTATGAAGCATATGAAGACAAACAAAAGCAAGGCCCTTACACCGAGCTGTACTAGAAGTTCAGTTATGCAAGAGTGGGTGCGCAGAGTTCGCTCTGAGGCCAGTGCCCCACTGAAAATAAGAGGATTCCTGCCCTATTTGCATGTATTTAGTTGTCTGAGTACTAGGGCATGCGTATAAATGCCAAATGTAATCATGTAGATTAGATTTTTTTTGGTGACGTCTTGCAGACAGAACCTCCTCTAGTGTGTTCACTTGTAAACAGCAAGTTTGAGTTTAGAATTAAGGCAAAATTAAACAATTGTTCACCTTGGTTTCCGCAGCCTTCATCTCCCTGTTGGATAACTATGAGAGTGACACCGGCGAGCCAGAAATCGTAACCCCCGAGGAGGAGGCAGAAAACCACAAGTTCCTGGACTCCATCGTTAAGACTCCCACTATGAAGGTACCTGCAGTACTGTCCTGCTGGTTCTCTAAAACATTTACTCAGTTCGTATCCATCTATACCTTCTATCACCTTGTCTGTCCCACAAACGTGGTCTTATATTTGGGCAATGATGTGAAAAAACATTCCAACCATAGCAAGAACAAGAATGCAGACCCAAAACCAGTTCTGCTCTCCACCTCAGTCCGCAGTTTGGTGTTGTTCAGCGAGTAAGAAATATATATCTGGATCCACACAACAAATAGCTCCCGTTAAAGGATTCAAGTTCCTGTGTAACATTTTGAGACTTCTGAAACAAGTCGCCATCTTAACGTCTACAATCCAGACAAAACCCTGTGATTTATCACCAGTTGTCAATGGATTTGGCATCAGTAAAACAGGAAAGAAATGTCATGTTAAACATATATAGATCAATACATCATGATGACATACTGTATACAAATTACACATACAAGATACATACGGGGTGATGAAAAAATATACAAAGAATTGTTTATAAGATAAGACTAAAAATAGAGGCATCTCTGCTGGTTTATCTGTTTTTTGTAGGGATAAATAATGTAGTGCCAGATAACGATGAACGTATAAAAAGTGAGAAATGACAACCACAACATAGAAGAGCAGTGTTACTAATGTAAATGTGATAAAGTGTATTCAATCATTAAGGCCTTTAGGGGCAATAGTGCACAGTTTATACAAAAATGTTTATGTTTTACAAGCAGAGAGTTTACTTCTCCTCCTCTGTGTGGGTGCGGTGAGTGCAACTGAGTAGCCAGAGGTGATCTATAAGTTAATGAGATTACAGTTAAGGGTGCGTTTAAGTGTTGTTTTTCTTTTGCTTCCAGATAGCCCATAAATATCTGGTAGAGAAGCACCTCTCTCCTCAGGATGAAACCGCATTCAAGGAGCAGCTGTACAGGATCTGGTTTGAACTTTACGCCCGGAGAGGATCCAGCAGGTTGGTGGAATCTAACACAGCAGCTAAGGGGAATGTGACACTGTGATGACAAATGTTTTACTGAGAGACTAAGAGAGCTTTCGTCCGATGTCGTCCTCTGTGTCTCCCTCCAGGCCAGACTCCTCGGGGTTCGAGCACGTGTTTGTCGGAGAGACGAGAGGAGGGCGGACCGTCATCGGCTTTCACAACTGGATCCAGCTCTACCTCCAAGAGAAGCTGGGACACATTGATTACAAAGGCTACAGCGTCAATGCTAATTCACCCCAGGTATTCTTTCACTGTGTCTCACTTTGGGTAAAAAAAAAATACACCAAACTTAAGCAAGATACCACACTTGTCATATATGTCAAGTGTGTTATAATAGATAGATAGATAGATAGATAGATAGATAGATAGATAGATAGATAGATAGATAGATAGATAGATAGATAGAT
>JAPQRN010000007.1:7148824-7165709 GCA_037367275.1 Coranthus polyacanthus
GATAGATAGATAGATAGATAGATAGATAGATAGATAGATAGATAGATAGATAGATAGATAGATAGATAGATAGATTGTGTCTGTTTTCCACTGTCTGATCACTTGCCATTTCCCGTTTTTTTTTCCTCTTAACTTGCAGCCCGACGAGAACAAACACATCCTGGCGCTACAGTTCAGCTGGAAGAACGGTATAAAGCCCAAAGGCAGCATCTTCATCGGCGTCAGTCCTGAGTTTGAGTTTGCCCTCTACACTCTCTGTTTCCTCACCTCACCCAACGAGCGTGTCAAAGTCCAGTTCAGTTACTACGATGTGGAGATTGTCTGCCACCACTACAACCAAAAGCACATAGGCACGACCTACCCTGTGCTCCTTAAGTACCAGAACCCTCACAAACGTCACTAGAAGTCAATTTGAGATTCTCTAACATTTGAGCTTGCATACAAAGTGTCACAGGTATTGTTGATGTCTTTTTATTTTAGATAAAGATACAATAAAACCTTACAAGACCCCATTGCATTTGCTGTCTTTGTTTTATTCTCTGTTGCACATTAATCAGAGAGTGTCTTGAAGAACATATGAAAGATTTTTGTTGGTAATGAGCACACCCACAGATGTCTGAAATCATCTTCTTTGCATACAGTTAATAAAATACACTTTTTGAGCTTGATCTTTTATTCAGATACATTTAGCTCCTATTAATTATCTAATTTGTAGGCTACAAATACCCATTTATTAATTGAAAGCATCTTAGATATAAATGCGTGCTGCCTTGCCATACATTAAAGTAGCTCAACTAAATATCTTTTGTTTGGTAACTGTCATTTTCAGTGTCTCTGAAGACCTTTTTGGATTTTTACTAATATTAATGGTTATTTTCACATTTCGTCAGACGGGGGCGGTAGAGGGTTTGTTGTGACCATTGACGTCAATCGCTTACCGAGGCAGATTTGCGTCAAGTTTGTTAAATTCACCACGCGTACAGAGGAAACTGGTGATGTACTTGTCAGAATAAGAGCATCACTCTTCTCAAACGACGTGACTGATTCTACACGAAACCTATAGAAACGCGTCGAAAGAACGGGAAAATGCAATACATTAATATATTATTCGACATTCTTTTCCCCTACGTACGCCACTAACTGTAATTTAATCCATGTGGATTTATTTTGAAAAGCTAACAGGAAGCCTTACGTTTTGTGCTTGCTAAAGTATCTTCTTGACTCTGCTGTGAACGATCAAGGGAGAAGCAGGTTTTTTTTTTTTTTTATTGTGGCGAGGATTGAGTTTACAGTTGTACTGTTATATAATTTCGTTTTCGTTTGGTGTGTCGGAAGCCCATACCGTCTCTGCTGTTGATTACCAGCCGTTTAAATCGGAATGGCCGAACCGAGCGCCAGATATCAGCAGGTAACCGAAGAATAATAAATAGTAAGCTAACACGTTGAGGGTTTAACGTAACTCGTCAGTTGTGTTCTGTTAACGTTGCTCTTTAAGGCCAACTAACTAGCTAACGCTAAAGCTCACAGTCGCACCGCCCTCGCCTCGTTATGCGACTTCCCGTTCAAATAACCTAGATGTGGTTGTCATTAACGTTGCCAGTATTGTTTAACAAGACTTAATTGTTTTAGGTAGAATGACCGTGGCCGCTAGTTAGCTAGCTAACGGTTACATTATTTTGCTAGCTTCTTCGTTATCGCAAGCTAATGTAGACACATTTGAACTTCGTGAATTGTTTCTAAATGTTCGTGGGTACATTTGGTACAATTGACCTCTTAACGCTGTTGACGAACCTCGCTTTATGTTAATGCGACTGTTTAGATATAATGTAAAGTACAGTATCGTATTGGCTCGGTGGTTTAGCTTGCTAACGCTAATCCACAAGCTAACGCAGCTAGTTATTAGGTTGTTGGTAAAGCAAAGTAAGTCTCATCCTGTGGCTGATTGCAGTAATAATTAATGCACAGACACTACTGAGATACGCAGCCATTTGTTTTGTCACGGTGTAGATTTAGCGTAGCTGAAACCCGATCAGCCGCTTCGTCTGAATCATTAAAATTACGGTTTTGTGATTTACTGAAAAACGACCACTCACTGTGGGCGTGACTGTGCATCTGAAGACTGAAAGCTATTTACTTTTAAGGTGTATTTTTGTGCGTCTTGGCTATTATCCGCGTATATCTCTCCGATTTCACCACTGGCACCATGTACTTTGGAAAAAACATACACACGATGTCACTTGTTGATAGTTAAGTTTCTGGTCTGACTCAGCTTTGTCTGGTGTCTGTATCTTTCCATTTATTACAATATACCTTTGTGGAAAGAACATTTTTTTCCCTATTTCAGGGGAAATACAGACAGCTGCTTGAGTTTACATACATATTTTAAGTTTATAAGCAATTGGTAATTTGTAGAGTAATTTCCTTGAAAGCAAAATCTAAATAAACATTGGTACATTCTTTTTGGATACTTTACCACATGTTTTGAATTCTGTAACTGTAACTAGGCAAATGTATTATTGTCACATGTTCAGATGTGCACTGACCAACAGACATACTTATTAAAGCCAGCAAATAATTGGATAAAGAAAAGTTTAAATTTCTTGTGCGTGTTTTCCCCCATCCATGTGCCTAATTCTCCTCCAAGTTTTGAGAGGGCTTAGGTTGCGTCTGGGTTCCAGCATTTTCTCCAAGTTTGTAGAAGACTTGGCACATGCAATTTAGAATTTCTTAAAAATTTGGACCATTATTATTATTACCATATCTGTGTGTTGGAAAAGCTAGCGCAGATAATAAATAAACACAATCCAAAAAGCTTAAAAACAAAACTTGCTAAATAAGTCCACCGGGGACCAACTGCAACCATTAGATCTGAAAAATCCTGAAAGTAATTCTTAGATTCGTATTTTATTGTCAGCAGTAACAGCAGTACAAAAACCAATGTGTGATGTGTCACGGTAGGACCACTGCTTATATACAGTCTATGGTTCATACGTTCCTTAGTGAAGACGAGACAGTGTGAAGTATCTTGATCTCCAAAATAAAATAAATGTGGAAGTGGTTTCTCTCTATTTTTCCACAGCTGCCCAATGAGGAGGACTCAGAGGAGAGTTCACAGGCTGCAGCTGACGCTCCACCTCCGTACAGCAGCATCGCAGCGGTCAATGCCGGTAAGACCACCGCTCATCCAGATGTTTCTGTGGTGCTTGCATTTTAATCGGTGGCTTTTTGGGGAATCTGAAAGAAAACTTGAGACAATGTGATTTCTTTAACCAGTGAATATTAACTGAACAGTGTTCATTAAAATCACACAATCAGCACTTAGTTATAGTAATAGAAAGACATGTTTAACTATGTTACTAAAACATAATTGCTTTTTTTAAAGGTGAGATGGCAAGTTTAAGGATTGGCCAGTAATGTACAACGATCAATGAATGATACAGTGAACTCTATGTACTGTTTGTTTCTTAGCCTTTTTTGAATACAAGGAAGATGGGGCTTTCCCCAAGCCTCCATCATACAACGTCGCAACGACGCTACCTTCCTATGATGAAGCAGAAAGAACCAAGGCTGAGACTACTGTTCCCCTGGTAACCGGAAGAGTGAGTGTCTTGGTGTTTTTTTTTCCACTTTGCTTGTGGTTATATTCACCGTGCGCACACTGTCTTTGTTTTCTGCAGTGCAGGAAGTGCTTACCCCCTGTTTTTTTTCTTTTCTTTTATCTTCAGAGCTCCGAACTACACATACTGTATCTGATTGTTTCTCTGTTTTACAATGCAGAAGAAAATCAAAATGTGTGACTGAGCAAACATTCATTCTCATTGCTTTTATTAAAGTTGCAGATGATAGCATTCATTTGTCCACAGTGCTCCAGACTTGCATCGATGCTCCCTACTGAACATTTTAGGATCACCAACTCAAAACTTTAGAGCACCATGCATGCAGCACAACACATTCATATTTTTTTTCTATTTTAAGTGTATTACTGATAAAGGCTTTGGCAATAAATAGTCATTTTACAGAGGGTTGTGTTTGTTTGGCTGTTGAGAAATATCAAAAGCCTTTGTCATGAACTGCTTTCTCCACCTTTATGATACATAGTTACACACAAACACCAAATAATACATTTACAAATGTAAACAAAGGGTATGTGGTCAGTACACTGTCATTACAACACAACAACCACAACAAATCAAGTAAACAAACTCCCTTTTATATGCCTCCCCTTCTCCTACCAAGTACTTCATGCAGTTGTGTTTCACGAGTGTTTCATGTTTAAAATTTGCGGTCGAGGCACCAAACTTATTTTTCCTCACGAATGGCCACATCAAAATCAGAACCGGACTGAACCGGCGTAGAATCGTCCCCATCCCGTGTTGCCATGATGACGAGAGCTTAATTTTACCTCTCTAATCATTCTCTATCGTACATGCAAGCACACACACACTCACTCCCTATTGGTGTTTTACATGATTTATGATTATTATAAAATTTAGTCACAGTCTCAAAAAAATGTTTGCAAAATGTGAATAAATGGCCACAGTCTGGAGCCCTGTATCCACTCTGATATTCATTCATGAGTGGGTTTTTTGTGAATGCTCCAGTGTGCCTCATTTAGTGCATGATGTACTTGGGTTTGTTTATTGAACACCTAAATTAAAGGTCCTGTGTGTAAGATTTTGCGGAATTCAGGAGGACTCATAATTATGCTTTCATTGGTGTATAATCACATGAAAATGCGAATTGGTTTTTTGTTCCCTTAGAATGAGCTGTTTATATCTTAAGAGGCAGTAGATCACCTACATGGAGTCCGCCATGGTGTGCCACCATGTTTTTACTGTGGCTCCGAACGGACCTCTGTCTTGTTTTCCGTTTCATAGCCGGTGGCATCCAGCGTTAAGGTGCATTACTGTCACCGACTATGTTTGTAGAGTTAATATCCTTTTAACTAAAAAGCCCAGAACGGACAAGACAGAGACTGTTGGTTGTCAGTTGGTTGCAATCTGCAGCGTCATGTCTAGATGTCACTAAATATCACAAACTGTACCTTAAACGATTAGTGCTGCAAGATTGGATTAATGATTCAAGGTAGACAACTTGTGATATAGCTCTTAATTTTTGCTAATTTCGTCGTTTTCTTTCTGCATTAATTATTATAAGACATTACATTACCTCACAAATGGTACCTTTGAATTTTGCAGTTAAGTCTCAATTTAGAAATTTACTTCACAAAACTATTTTATAACCACATCTTACTCAGAGTGTCTTTAAAGTAAAACTATGACATTTTTGTTTGAATTCAAGTAACTGACCCTAGCGTGATTGCTTTGGTATACACAGCTCATCCTGTATGGCTTGTCAGTAACTTGAATATAAGCCTAAGGGATTGTTTGAAAAGGACACTGGTAATCTAACCTCTCATGTGCAGCTTTGTCAGGAGCAGTTAATACAAAGTCCATGTTTCTCTGTGTTCCCATCTACGAATTCATACATATTAGGCTGCTACATGAACATGCTAAAAAACTGCTGTTTCTTTTAAAGATGACATTTTCTGCTTCAAAATGATTGCCCATTTCTGACGTGTAGTGGTCATTGTGGTGCATTGCACTTTACTGCATGTGGGCCCACCCTGTTTGATTGCTGGTGTTGTGTTTCTCTGCCACACACTGCCTTGCCTTGCGCTCAGCAGCAGACTCAGCACAGGGAACGCCTGGAGACTTTTGACGATGTAATTCGCAGTTCACTGGAGGTAACTGGGAGGAGTGGGAACGGAGTGTGTGATAAGAGGAAATGTTACTGGTCCTGCTTTAGTGTAAGACAGCACAGATGTACCTATAGTAGTCCCCATCCCTCTTGTATGTTTGTGCACATAGACCGCTAGATTAGGTGGTAGCTACAGACAGAACTACTTGCAGTGAAAAACCAGACTTTTGGGTCTAAAATGACAACTTAAAGTAATGAAAAGGACTTATTGTGTTGTGGTGTTGCTGTTGGTCTGTTGATCGTTTGTGTTGTATTAACACGGTGTTGTCAGCACAGCGGGGTTCTCAGTAGCAGGAGCCAACCTGGGCTTATTGATTGCTAAAGTCATCTGAACACAGTTTACTTAATCGCTATTTGGAATTGTAACATCCTCAAAATCCTTCCTTTAATTTTTAGAATGTATTATATAAAGTCACACCACTCCACTTGTTTAATAATGTCTGCAAGTTGTTTGAGTCCCAGAAAGCTTTGCTACTGCCTTGCTGTGCTTTGCCAAATAGTTTCTGTTGTTAATTCGCTAAGTGTTTGTTTGTTTTTGCTTTTCTGTTGCCCTTTTCCTCACAGGAGGATGACTTTGTGACCAGAGACGACTTCGAAGATGCCGATCAACTGAGGATAGGAAATGATGGTATCTTCATGCTCACTTTCTTCAGTAAGTTGTGCTTCTAAATTAAAGCTACACTGAACAACAGAAAATAAATCTACAAGCCGCATTTCTAGAAAAGTTGAGACTTCTTTTTAAAAATGCAATAAAACATTAAAATATGTGATTTCTTAATTTACTCTGACCTTTTATGTTACTGTCAAAAGTACAAATTACAGACTTTCAATGTTTTCTCTGACCAACTTATTCTAACACCCTCCCAAAAAAGTTGAGACATGTTTACCACCGTGTTACATCGCCTTTCCTTTTTATTAAACTTTTCAGTTGTTTGGGAACTGAGGACACTAATCGTTGCATTTTTCCAAGTGAATTTTTTTGGTTACAAGACTTCAGCTGCCCAACAGTCCATGATCGCCGTGGTCTTATTCTTCTCTTAATGATAAGAAACATTTCTCTGTACTTTTGCCAGTCAAATATAGGTTCGAGTGAATGAACAAATCATAGATTTTAGTTTTTATTGTATTTTAGAAAATGTCTCAGTTTTTCTGGAAATGGGATTTGTAGGTAAAATCACTTTTACACTTAGAATCACTCCCTCCTTTCACTATGGCTGCCGTACGACTTCAGGTAAAGTGTTTTTGTATTTTTAATAAAATAGCGTTGCTCAATATGGGACCTTGTTATAAACAGTGTTTTTGTAAATCATATTTGATGTCATTCATTCTTTCGCCCTACCTTTTTCAGCTTCTGTAAAATCAAGGCTCTATTCATAATGCCTCAAAAAACTCAAACTAAATAAAACTAGTTAATTGCTCAAAATAAAACTAATAAATACAAAACTAAACTGATAAACTAAATAAAACTAACTAGTTAATTAAAATCTGTTCTGACTCCTCTCATGTACAATTCTTCTTCCTTACAGTTGTTGTATATTTTGATGGTATGTCTAACACATCATATTTTTGTCCTCCTTCAGTGGCATTCCTGTTCAACTGGATCGGTTTCTTCCTGTCTTTCTGTCTGACCACCTCAGCAGCCGGCCGCTACGGGGCCATCTCAGGCTTCGGCCTGTCCCTCATCAAATGGATCCTCATAGTGAGGGTACGACACAGCGGCGACCCACGCAAACACAAACATGACACACATGACACAGCACACATACTAGCCCATAAAAATGTGGTTTTATGTAGGCACAAACAACAACAAAGCCCCAAACAGCCCTGTGGTATTTTAATGGTGTTTCTGTAGTGGTCGCCCTGTTGGCACCGCACCACTTCCTCAAAAACTCTGCTGTTTTTTTTCTTCACTTTTATAAAGCATGAAATAATGCGAGTGAAACCATCGCAGGCCGTATTTATTGTAACCTGTCATTTGTGTCGTTCTGTTGGGTTTTCAGTTCTCCACATACTTCCCCGGTTATTTTGACGGACAGTACTGGCTGTGGTGGGTGTTCCTGGTGTTGGGTAAGTAGCAAAGCCTTCCAAGTAAATATATCAAACTAGTGGTTTTTGTCTTTGATGTGACACATTTAACCTTTCACGAATTATACTGCGTGACCAAAACAGAGTGTTGAACATGAAATCTGTGCACATATTCTTCTGTCTTTGTGAAGTGTGTCTTTGTAATTACTTTCTCCCCATTGTTAATATCATTCCCATGTTTCCAACTGACCCTTCATCAAGTCCCTCCCGAGACCAGACACTGTCCAACCCTACGTTAGCAACAGTAACTAGGAATGGTAACGAGTGAAAATACCAGAAAGGTGTGCGTATAGAATCTGGAGGAGGTTGTCATATTTTTCGCTCTCATATACCATTTGAGGATATCTGAGAACCATTGATGGGAATTTAGTCATACATATATATATGTATGCAGTTTACATTATAGTAACTAAATGATCAGATATAGACTGTAGAAAGAAGTGGACGGAGCTACTGGGATGTCACCCATTAGCCTTTGAACTGCTGTATTGAAACCAGGAGTTTGGGTTTTGGCTGTCACCATGTTGGCTTTTTGGAGCCAGAAATGACCATATATTGATAAAAGGGCGGAGTAAGTGCAAGGAGGGATGGCTGAGCTAATGCTAAACGCTAGCGTACTGACACGGTAAGGACGTGTCTCCAATATGCAACCACCGACATATTGGGTGCAAAAGCTTGACAAGCGACAGCAACAGTCTCCAGAGGGGGCAGGACTTAGCGATGAGTCAGTTGTGTTAAATCATAATTTGAACCAAATGCTCGGCCTGTCGTTGTGTTGGAGCAGTTCAGTCTTATCTGTTTGGAGTTGGAGTGTTTTTCCCCTCCAGGAGTTTTAGCTGGTGTCATGAGTCTACGTGAGTCTCACTGTCCCTTTTTCCTTTTTCAGGCTTCCTGCTCTTCCTTCGAGGATTCATCAACTACGCCAGAATCCGCAAGATGGCTGACTCTCTCTCCACCCTGCCCCGCACCCGGGTCCTCTTCATCTACTGAGCTCAAAGATCTCCATCATCATCATAACTGTCACCTCTCTCTCTCTCTCTCTCTCTCTCTTGCTCTCTCTCTCTCTCTGAGACATATATTATAGACAATAGACAATGACACAATACATTTGGACAATACAGAGCCTGTTGTCCCCTCTTGGTGTAAAATAGTGAATGCTGACAATTCTGTAAAACCTTTAAGTTGTTAGTGGTTAAATGTCAAGTGCTATTTGCAATTATGAAGTGAGTGATGTACAAATTAATGCCTTATTTACAGTTTGTTCATAGCAGCAGCATGCACTGTTTTTCTTGTTAGCCACCAGGGGGCAGTCTTGCACATGTTATGATTTTTTCCATCATTCTTCTATATGATGAAGTCATTTGTATAGGAAAAAAAAGTGTTTCTCTGCCCAAGGGTCAGTGGGAAGTTTTGGGGTTATGTGTTGATTTATGCAATGTGAATTAATGTATTTTAACCTTTCTGATTATTGCTTTTTATTCCTTGTGAAATAATATATATTTGCAGTTTGCAGCATTAATCAGGTAAAACGTGGCTGAAAAGGGAACGTGATCAGCTGAGGGGTAGTTTGATCTTCTGGCGTGCTGAATTGGCCGGATTTCCTCAAAGCATTTTCCCCCATCTTTTTAGAAACTGCTGTAGATTATTCTGTACACTGTAATTCGAAATGTTGTTTCCCTCTGTACTGTACATTTGAGGGTAAAGCTGCAGGGATTTCCATACAGCCAGAAGCAGAGCTTCTGTGGCAGGCTGGTGTTCACTGCCTTGCTCAAGGACACTGGAAGGATGAGAGGTGAAGTAATGAGCCCTTCATTAGAGTCAGATGCACAATTGGACGTTTCTGGTCAAATAAATGATCCTAAAGCTCTGTCCAAGTCACTGGCACCCCATTGTTTTCCAATGAGGGAAAAAATGATTGTACTTCCAGATGTCAGTAGGAGGCCCTGCCCTGTGAAGAACAAGAAATATATTCATTCAGCAGAGGCGGTTTTTTCGTGACCTAATAATGAAATATTAAAAAGTACTCTTTTTCTGTTGACCCTAATTCTAGTGGAGGTGGGATTATTTCGATTTAATTCCAAAATATCCACTTAAATATGAAGAGCTTTAAACTGGAGGTTTCATCTTGTCGATGAGTTGCATATCAGCGTAAGAAGGTTCAGTAACACTTGACATACACAAGCTGAGCATTAACTAGTTGCTTATTTGCATGCCCGTTAGAAGCACATTGGCTCTGGATGAGGAATTATGAAGCACTTACTCATTGTCATTCTTCATGACCATGTTCTGTAACTCCAGGTTTACTGTAGGGTGCCTTGGATGTGACGGGGAGGCCTTAAAGTGTCCGAGTCCTACCCTAAGAAAATGTGACCCTGTTTGTCTAGAAACTGCATTTTCACACGATTTACTGTTATCTATTACTAATGCTGATCCCACATAACGAAGAGAAAAAAAAAAAAGAAACAAAAATGCTCTCTGATGAGGTAAGTGCAATGTCCTGAAATAATCCTTCAAACTTTTCACAGTGAATTGATTTGAATAAACGTATGTTTTAAACGTGTAAGGAGATTTCTAGAGAAAAACGATGAATGGGAGAACTTTCCTTTTCATTTGTCTGGAGTGCAGTGAAAAAAACCCCCAAAAAAAACACTTAGGAGCTGCACTTAAATGTGATGATGGTAGGAAAAAGTCACCAGTTTTCCTTCAATAACCTCCTCTTAGCTGCTCATTGATAATAAGTAAGGGAAGACGTACATGAATTATGATCTTGATTTGCTTCACTTATGAAGTTCTACCACCAGAGTAGACACATCCTTACGCATTCTTATGTCACTTGGAGTTTTGCGTTTAGTTACACAATAGCCCATATTTATTAACAACTGTCCATAAGCAGTAATTAGGAGGTAAAACTAGTTAGTTAATGTCATCGTAGTAGAATATGTTCCTGCAGAAAGTGTTTCATAATGACTGAAAATAGTCCATTTCTACTATGCGGCTAGTATAAGTGGCTCATGAAGTTCTGGATAACCATAGTATACATGGCAGTTGTTACCAGAGCGTTTGATGATTTTGATTTCATTTACGTTTTCAGTCCCTTCACGAATGCGCTTCCCGGTGGCACCGAACAGGACCCTTCGCTTTCGTTCCGTCAAGGAAACATCATTAAGCTTCCGATCACGCGTAAGGTTTGAGATTTTTAAGTGACGCTGACATAGGATGGATGAATGAATTGCCTGGTCAAAGGATGGCGGATTGAGTCGGACTAATCATTTGATCCTGTATGCAAAAAGTGCCGTGTTTGGGACTGAAGTCGTGCGCTCACAGTTTCCAACCACTGGCGTAATTTTAGCCGCGCCGTTATTTAACGCACGGGAAGGAGAGACAAGTGTTGCGCGTTACGCAGTGAGATGATTTACTGGTAGTGGCTAATTATTCATGTCAGCTTCGGGTTTTTTTTTCTTTTTTTTCTCCTCGCAGTTGAACAAGGACGTGTGCGAATAAGCCGCCCCACCTGGAAGACGCGTCACGCCGACTGAAACTGGTTTCGCCGGAGACTTTTGCTGTCGCGTCACGTCGTTCGGCGAGGCCTCCGCGACGCGACGCGGCGCGACGCGACTGGATGGTTGGCCTCTAGCGGTGCTCGGTTGACACGACGCGGACTCTTAACCTTCACGCCGGGTCTTTAACGTCGGGTCAAAACGGGGCCGAAATGTCATTCTCGATTTTACTCAAAATGAGCATTTCAAAGCGTTTTCCCCAAGAGCAGAACGCAGACGTCGAGCGAACTACATCGTTTTGTCGCGTCGATGCGAATTTTTTTTTGAAGTGCTTAGAGATTTGACTTCTGAAACTTAAAATATAAGTCCTTTCTTTTTTTCTTTTTTTTTTTTGCCTCGTGTTTACCCTCCGAGTCGGTGAACCGCTGGTACTTTCAAATCAGATTTCCTCAATTCATTTCTTCTTCTTCTTCTTCTTTTTTTTTTTTTTTTTTGCAGCGTGCACTTTGGAAAACAGAAACAGCTGTGGGTCACAAATTACAGATGTTCGGTAGCTCCGCGCTTAAAACGTAAACTCTGAACTGTCTTAGCTTCGCAAAAACAATTACTTGTACGTTTCAAACTCATCTGTGTTCATTTCCTACAGTTGTATTGAGCAAAAAATAAAATAAAACAATAGAGACAAATGGGGCAAAGGTCACGCCCCAGTGCCTCAGCTGTAAATGATGGCAAAGCACACAAAACAGCACAATCCCATCATCATCATCATCATCATCATCATCATCATCCACATTTTACACAAACTGAGCCTCAGTCCAGTCGAATCATCCGCTTGTAACGTCACCCTTCTGGGCTGGAGCAGGGTCACCCAGTGCAGGTGTTCTTGTTATCCAGATGTCATTCATAAAATAACTCCATTGTGCCAAGAGCGCGTCTGTGACTTGTCAGCTGCCCTCGGTTTAAAGAGACGGAAGTATTTCTTGGAGTAATTGATGGGAATTACGCGTTCTGGCCAAGCGCTCTCGCTGCATGCATGTTTAAACCATCAAAAGATAAGAGAAGACCTTTTTTTTTTTTTGTTTGATTTACGCAAAGTCTGGAGTGAGCCATCTTTCCAAAAAAAAAAAAAAGAAGAAAAAAGAAAAAGAAAGACACGCCTTACTTTTCTGGTTGCTGTTAAGACTTTGTGTGCGCAAAGTGATTTACAGTTGTTGATAAAAAAAAAAAAAATTTAAAAACCAAAAAAACTAGAAGATTGTTGACTGTGAGACTGGGGAGGCAGGGGAGAATGGCCCATTTCAGAATAATATTTCGTGCTAATGTAATTGTGGGGCTCATTTTAATACTGTTTGGTAGTTTGATCTCAAATAACAATCATTTATCTGTCGAGTTTTATTTTGTATCAATAATATGAATCTGTAAAGTAATTAGTAACCATAGTTATTTTATAAATGTAGTGGAGTAAAAAGTGCAAATATTCACCTCCAGAAAAATGGAAATACTTAAGTACAAGTACATCAGAACTGTACTTCAGTACTTGAGTAAATGTACTTAGTTACATTCCGACACTGAGAAAACTGTTTCATTAAAACTTGTCACGCAATCTGCCAAAACTGCTTTACCACACACGTCGGATAGAGGGCGCTGTTCGGTGACACTTCAATGAAAAAAAAACCCAAACACATTAACATCTTATTAAAAAAAAACCCCAAAAAAACAATTATGATCTTATGTATGAGGAATACGAACAAGAATATGCATCTACCATTATGATTTGACTAATATCAAACAAAAATATCACATGTGTGAAAAGTGCAGGACAGAAATACTACATGAAAAACTCATAGCTGGATGTCATTTATTCACAGAATGCACGTCCCGTCGGAGAGTTCCCATTACCTTCCGCAAACTGGAGTGGAGCCGGAGCCTCCTGCTGTCAATTGGAGTTTCAGATGGGAGGTTCCCCAGGATGTGGGGAGGATGTGGGCTGCATCCAAATGATATGTCCTTCATCTATGTATGTGTGTGAGTGTGTGTGTGTGTGTGTGTGTGTGATTGGTAAGGACAGGGGGAGGGGTGTTATCATTGATGTGTGAGTCATCCTGACCCTACCCTCCTCTCCCTGCCCTTCATGTGGCGCGTGTGCGTGCGTGCGTGTGCGTGTGCATCCTTGTCTCCCGAAGCCCCACTGTGTTTATGCCGTGTTTACGTTAAATGCCATAAAAACAATGCACATGTATGTCTTTGCATACATTGTATGATGCGCATGATCGCACAAGCGCCCCGTATGTTCTTTTAGTGTGTGTGTGTGTGTGTGTGTGTGTGTGAGGTTGGTAAAGCCGTGGTGAGTCATCTGCCGTCCAGCGTTGCCTGTTACCATGGGTCACACACAGCAGGTACCCCACCTCCCCATGTGCTTCTTTTTTACCCACCTATCTTCTTCATCTTCCTCCTCCTCCTTCTCCTCCTCTTCTTTTTCCTCTCTGACTCACAGATGACTCCCCCCACCATCACCGATGACATCATCACCCCCTCCCTAACACTTTGTTGTGGTGAATCATACTGTACGTTGAGATTTTCTCTCCTCCCGTCTTCAAAGAAAAAAAAAAAAAACCAGCAGGGCAAACCTGAATGTCACCCGTTAATTCATAAAATCAGACCTGAGTCGCTTGAGCATTTTCCGCATCTCTCTGTTTGCAGAGTTAGATGCCACTAATTATAACATATCATATTGGCTTAATCACAGGAATTAGACGCATTCAGACGGTGGTTAATTTTGTCACGTTTTTGCAAATTAGCAGATATGAATCACAAATCCAAGAATTCAATTTTAGGCTTTGATGCAGACACAAATGCCCTCTTTCCCCACAATGCAAGCCTGCAAATACCCTTTTTCTTTTGTTCAACTGATTTCACTCGACGCATCTTCCTCAATCACACGACCTCTGTGGTTCACTGATAAAAGCCAGCACAAAATCACACAAACCACACAGTTTTCACATTTCTCTTTACACGACGCCCTCCATCCCAAGAAACTCCTCGGGAAATATGCACATTTACAGTAATTGTGTCATATCCTGATTTTGCTGCCGAATCCTTACTGTCACGTCTCTATTTCTGGTAATCATCCATTCACAATAACGTAATGTCATCACATCTCTCCCTCTACTTTTTCTTGCTGGGTAGTATAATTTAGTCTATAATATGAAAAATGACCCTTGTTTCTCACTTTACTGCTTACTGTCTCAGACTGCTGACGAGTTAAATCCAGCAGGACATTTCTGAATGTCATAAAAATCCGTTGTGTTGTCTGCGGATGAGTGTCTGTGAATGCCAGTGGTTAATAAGGTGCTGCTGTATTAGACGCGTTGATCTATGACTTCATCCCGGAGCGATGTGAGAGACGAGTGAGTGTGAAGTCACCTGGCTCTGCTGCCTTCAATATTCATCACTTCTGCCGTTTTTTTTTTTTTTTTTTAAATATGCCTGTGATAATAATGTGGCTCCTGCTCCTTTCCTCTCGCATTGTGCTGCACGTCTATTGTTGTGCCGCACTCCATTGTATAGCGTTACGTTAAAATAGGTCCCATACATTGTTGTGTTATATATGCATCACTGACACTTATTGCACCTAAAGTATCATGATGAAATTCACAGTTTTCCTCAGTATTGTGTTGTGCAACTGACTGTATTGATTTCTTTTTATTTAGTGTTGTAGTAGTTGAGATCGGTCTTGGTCTTGTGACTGGTATCGAGACCATTGTCTTGTCTCATACTTGACTGTATTTTTACTTGGTCTTGTTTCAGTCTCGGACAAAGCGGACTCAGGATTTTTAGTTCAGCACCACAACTATGGAGAGATCGCTAAATTGCCTGCGCATTGTCTGGTTTATTGAATATTGTAAAACTTCCTGCTTCAAATGCAACCATTACCTTCACTTATTTCTAATTTCAAATTTTTGTGTCTGTGCCCGGAGGAGAGTATCAGCCAAACCTCATGTAGACCTCATAAAATGTGGAAACCTAAACCACAAAGAGTTTATTTGTAACAATGCCTAAAAGAAACAGAGACAAACTAATGTCGACAGTTAGGAACCGGTAAGAAAGGTGGCACGAGCAAAGCTGGGTAGCTAACAATAGCAACCTGCCTCTTCAGGAAACCCTTCTCCCTTCACCCAAAGATATTTAGTGAATATTAGCTTTACATATTAGCTTTACATTTATCTATAGTATATCCCCATGTATATACTGCAGGCCCTGCGATGAACTGGCGACCTGTCCAGGGTGTACCCCGCCTTCACCCAATGTCGGCTGGGATCGGCTCCAGCCCCCCCCCACGACCCTCCAGAGGAGGATTAAGCAGTTACAGATAATGACTGACTGACTGACTGTATATACTGCATATTTCATGGTAGCTTCATTGGCTTTCTGGCTATTTGCCACCTAACTAGGTGTGCAATCCATCTAATTTAGTTGCAATGTTAGCTTTGAGAGAGAGTGAGGAGACAGGACATATGGTGACAAATTGTTGTTCCTAAATTACAATTTTGCTCATAATTAGCAGTGACAAGCACACTGCCCTTACTGTGTATCTGGTCTTGGTCATAACGTGGTCCTGGTTTAGATGGCTTTAACTACAACACTACTTATAATATATATAAATATCTATCTATAGGCTACAGTGCAACGGATTTATAAGAGAAGAGAACAATTTTAGAAGCTATTTTATGTTTTTATGCCTTTTATTTTAAACTATAAGTGTGATGACACAATATGTACTGTCTGCTATTCTGTTCTGTATAAATGTTTGGCTAGTATTGTATCCTAATGCATTGCGATTAAGTGTTTTATCTGTAATCTATATAAATGCGATGTGTGAATTATTTTTTAATTTATTTTTATGTGCAACACTTACAATAACACAATAAACCACGTTGGACTGAACTATGCATTTTTCTATTGTGCTGGCCCACAGTACCAGGGCGACAGACACAGTTTTGCCTGCAGCAGGCTTTGTGTTCATTCTGGTGCTGTGAATCCACCTGCCATCTCTCTCGGCTCGCCAGGCTTTTTGTGAATGGAGACTTCTCCTTCGCTGTGCTTTGACAGGAGGATGGATGAATGGGAAGGAGCAACGGACGGATGAATGGGAGAGGGAGGGAGGGAGTGTGAGATGGAGGCTACGTCACATTACGTTTCCGCAGTGCATCAAGGGAACTGGTCTGTCTGTGACTCATACTGTCAGGATGGGGAGGGCACGGAGATGGAGAGAAAGAGGAGGAGGAGACACATGGAAGAGGAGAAGGAAGAGGGAGAAGGAAAGAAGGGGTCTGGTCTTTTTTTTTTTTGTCCTACCTTTTCTTTTTCCCTCCATCTCTCCATCTTCCATCGCTGATGTTATCCATGTGACCTATTCTCCTCTCCTCATTCTCCTCTCCTCTCCTCTCCTCTCCTCTCCTCTCCTCTCCTCTCCTCGTTCTCCTCTTCCTCTCCTCTCCTCTTCCTCTCCTCTCCTCTCCTCTCCTCTCCTCTCCTCGTTCTCC
>JAPQRN010000007.1:7168509-7178616 GCA_037367275.1 Coranthus polyacanthus
GGTGGGGGGTGGGATGGGATGGGCGAGGGGCTGGAGGGGCAATCGAGGCAGAAAGACAGATAGAGAGGAAAAGAGAGAGAGAGAAAGAGAGAGGGAGGGGTTTGTGTATGACTCATACTCTCTCCTCTCTCATTGTCACTCCACTGCAGTAGCAGTGGAGGACTTCTGGCCTGCTGTGGGCTCTCCCTCCTTTATCTCCACAGTTCTGTCTCCCCCCCCCCCCTCCTCTCTCTCTCAATATTTGATCCAGTGTTTCTCTGGTGCTACATTGTCTCATCGATGTCCTTTCAGAAGTCTTCTTGCTCTTTGTTAAAACACAAGCGACGAGGGAGCTTTTTAACCTGTTGAGCCAACTGACTCACTGTTTGGTCAGTCATTGCAAACTCATTTCTGAAGCTGCTCAAATCCAAACACTCAAACGTTCATGCAGAAATAGCGACGCTTTTTAAAAAAAAACGTATTGGGCTCAAGATCTATTCTATTGAATGAAACGATGCAGCCACATAAACATGGAGTCACATAACGTAGTCTGATAGTTTCATACACGTGTAAATATTAGTTTATTTATAGGCTATGTGCTTCAACATAAAAAGCACAAATATATAACAAACACAGGACATCATGCATGACAAAACATATAAGATAAGAAGGCGTTGCATATAAAACACATACGATAAAAACATAAGAAGGCATTAAATGTGAGAGGGAATTAGATAAGAGGGCATTATATCAGTATTATTAAAAAGAGTCTGATGACAATAATTCAGTTTTATCCTCTAACACACCTAACCATAAGCGGGCAACAAAGATATGCTTTAGTCTGCTTTTAAAAGTAGACACTGCTGTGTCTAAGTAAAACAATGAGGAATAAGATGATCTCTAAAGCCTTGAAGATCTCATTGACCACACATTTGAACATCCTACTCCTTGAAAAGCACACTCTTCCAGGATGAACAAAGGTACCGATGGTTATTCTTAAAGTTGTTCTCTCTTTGTTCGATGGCCCACCTCGACGTCCTGCTTCAACTGAATTTGAATGGAATTTATTTGATTTAATGGTACAAATGCTGATGGACATTATCCAAGTACACAGTTAGGATCTCCGCTTAGTAGATGCATGTCCTGGAGAACTTGTAGGCAAGTCATTTATAACAGACTAAAGAGCGGGGGGCCCCAGGATCGAACCTTGAGGAACATCCATTCTGTTGATGAAATGGAATGACTTTCCTTGGTCGACTTTCATTAACTGCACAATAGTTTGAAGATATGATGCAAACCAGTCGACTGCTTGTGTCAGATGCCTGTTTTTCAGAAGAAATGCTGCTGTTTAAAGGTGACACTAAAGTGAAAAATGTGATGTTGAAAAGATTCATTTACTCACGAAATGAAGACACTTATTCGTGTTTAGCCAAAGTTAAACTCTTGTGTTGCTTTTGGTCACTTAAACATCCACAGGACACTTCCTATTTCAACCTCTATCTCCAAATGTCACTATTTCACACTGTCAGTCGCCTCATAGAAGGGTCATGATCAACATATGCACGACGTGTGCAGTTTTATGACACCACATGACACGACTACTTAGCAATGAAAAAGAAAAAAATAATTCGTTTTAGCTGCCATTTGGAGCCGCCAGCGTCGAAGCTTCCAAGTTTGGCTGTGCGGAAATATTTCAAATGTGCCGTTCAATCCAGCTGCCTATTACAGCTAAAATATGGCTTTATAATCAAAATGAGAGTGTAGATTGATGACTGCGTGTTCATTTTAGAGGATGGGCTGAGAATTTGAGAGCCAGACACAGAGTGGAGCACAGTATGAGAAAGGAAAAGACTTTCTGGCCCGAGGCAGGATTGGATTCTGCCTTTAGGTACAATATTGCTCTGAGTAGTTTGTTTGTGCTAAAGTAACAACACTATATAACTACACGATCATACGGCGATTGAAAACAGTGATAACGAAAAGTAAGGCGATGTTCCCAGTGTGTTCTGGTGTCACACTGAAAAGAAAGCTTTATGAATAGTTACACGTTGAACATGTTACAGCGATGAGTTTGGCTAGCTTGAGATGCAAAGCAGTTCAAAGTTCTAACTTTTGCAATACTGAAAAGTCGCCGCTTTATTTCTGCCTCTTCAGTTTGTCCAACTCCAAGCTTTGAAAACAGAAAGTCCCCCTTGCTCGATAGAAGATGGAGAGATCTGTTGAAGTGAGAGGACATACATTTTGCATGATGGAAATACCTCCTGGAAGCTCAGCGGCAGCTGTGGTGGTGGGGGTTAACTTGCTCGTGCGCGTGAGGTGCGTTCATTATTATTCCATGCCTTCTTCGGCTTGACTAATGGGTGCACTGGGCCTTGTGCTTTCACGCTGGGGTGGAGGAGGCACGGAAATAAGATACAAGGTGAGTGAGTCAGTCAGTGGTCATTGCAAATCAACAAACAGCAGGTAACCTACAGACTATATGCAAGCAAAAACCTCAGATGTTTAATTAGGAGACTGGGAAAGAGATCTAAGTAAGTTCTGTGCTCCATGAGTTTTTTTTTTTTGTGTTCAATTTTCTAAAATAAAGATGAGCTATGGGGCTATGAGGGAATTTTGAATCCTTTAACAATAACCTTTAATAGCCATTAGGTGTTGCTTGGCCTTTTTTTTTAATTAAAGTATATGCAAAATGTTGATGCAATGCTGATACGTAATCACAGTGTGGATTCCTCTCCATGTGCAACCCATAATACAATAATATGATGCTGTTGTACATGTTTGCAAGCATTGGATATGCACAATTTCAATGTTTATGGACTAAAGCTATGTTTTATAGCTACCTTTCTACATAAGTGTAAATCAGTGTTAACAGTGTTTTAACCACTCATGGCACTTTTCAACCGTGTCTCCCAGAAATTCCGTTCACAACTATTTAACTATTTTTAGGTAGAAAATTATTATTAAAGTATTTAATTATATTTATGGGTGTGCTAGGCCAAATAATACCATTGCTTGGATTAATAGAGAAAAAGTCTGCAAAGATGTGATAAAAAAATGATTCATGATGTATTTAGTGATTTTAAAACCAAACCACAACCAAAACGCTTTTATTGTATTGACCTAAAAACCTACAGGAGTCAGGACGTGAACTCTGGTCTCTGGTGGCAAAATCCTGGGTTTTTAAAATATTTTTATAGCCGCCATCCGCCCCAACCACCTCCTGACCATTGACGAAAGGCAAAAAAGTTCTGTTACGCTGATGTACATGCAGTGAGAAAATGAATGGAATATATTTTTGGTTCAGAAACGCTGCGATTATACATATCCGTGGTTCGCTGAAAAGTACAATGGCAACATTTTTTCCTGCCGACTGGGCCGAATTGTGCAAAGCACGGTCCTGCACGAACATGCTATTATTTAATCAGAATTCTGCTTTGCGCTACAATGTATTGGTTGTATATCTGAGATGCACTTTTCCTTGGTCGATTCTATGTTTCAGTGTAAAACTCCCATACACGACGTGCGATTGTTTGTCTGGGATTGAAAATCTTTCTTTTCCAGTCTCGTCCAATACCACGAGACGGTTACTTGCATTTGAGACAAGTTGTCTACCTCTATGAAATAATAAAAGGCAGACTTTTCAGGCTTGGCACTGCTTATTTGCAATGTGTGTGTCATATGTGTCATATATCAGAGCCCAATGAATCATGATTACGGCTCTGGTTTATTGTTCCCAGGAGAAGCTTTCTATCAGACTGTTTTATTATTTTACCTCCCCGCTCCTTTTGACACGTTCACGTTTCCAGTCCAGCGGAGACGATGTGTAAAGATCTTGCTGCAAATGGAGCTTGAACTTCCACACGGAGCCAAAAGAAAGCCCAAAGCAGATCATTGTTCATGTACATCATCGCACAATTTGTAAAGTGATATTATTTTTTCTTAAATTATTACCTAATATAACTGTGATTCACAAATGATTTATTATAGAGGAAATCCCGATACAGTTTTTCCTTTACCTATTGAAAGTGCTGATAATTGTATTTTTTCGCTACTCTCTTTTTATTTCCACATTACCCTGAAAAACCAATACACAAGTAAAAAAAATACAATATATTCTCGTCTTTTATGATAATGAAAACAGACAACACGGAACTCATTTCATTTTATTCTATAGTTAAAATACAAGAAACATAAACAGATTTATCTGGTTTCAATTAGCTCAGTTTTTCCAGGATAATGTAACCGTTTCAGGGATATTAAACTGAACAGTAAATCTATCTTTGGGCAGTCTTTGTGTTTCAAAATTGAATTTCATGTTTTTATATCCTCTTGAAGAAACATTACTAAGTTAAATTGATTAAATTTATTAAAATTGAATCCCTGTGCTGAAACATAATATGACAAACATGCTTTGCAAGATTGGATGCAAGATAAAATTACATGTTAAGCTTGTAATTTTTTGCAGTGTATAAACAAGCCTTTACAATGATTGATTGCAAACATGCACGTTACATAATGCCTCCTGGGCTCTATGTGTTCATGTCTTTGTACCTGTATTATGTGTCACTTGTAAAACCATTTAGTGACTAACGGCCATAAAGGAAGTTGCCTTTCAAGGATGAAAAAAAAAAGGACGTGCTCTTCACTTGATTATATAGCAGCAGTATGGTTTAAATATATCACCAAGTCTTCTCAAGTTTCAGTGGAAATAAAAAAAAACAAAACAACAGGCATGACATAAAAGCACAATTACGGGTGAATTTTTTTCAAACTTTTCCCTAATATGCACTTCTTTTAGGTCAGCTGACGACAGATGTGAGGCGTCACAGAAACAGCGAGTCACTGGGAAACGCTAGTCAAAAGAAAAAGAGGAAAGAAGAGGAGAGGAGAGGTAATGAAGGTGTAATTTGCGAACCATCTGTGAGGTGCCTGGCTGCCCCGGGGGTTTCCTCCTCTCCGGAACTCCCCCTCCGCAGGGGCACAGGTGCTGGAGAGATGAGGAGGAGGAGGAGGAGGAGGAAGAGGTGAGGGTGAGTGGTAAAGAGAGAAAGGAGGGGCTAAGGTAGGAAACACGAGGGAACAGACCGAGAGGAGGTGGACGAAGAGGGTGAGGGGGAGAGATGGGAAGATGAAGGATAAGGCAGCGGGGGTGGGAGGGAGGAAATGCGTGAAGGAAGGAGGTGAACGGGGTAGGGAGGACATCAGCAGTAGGCAGGAGGATGCTGGGATTATAAGGGAAGAAGGATGGAAAGAAAGGGCACAATTTGGTGCTTCAGTTGGTTGCACGATCCCGATTTCCACCTAAAGCTTATCATTAAATTTTCATATACTCTATAATATGAAATGCTTTTTTTAAGGAATCGAAAGAAATCCCTCAGAAGGTTTGGTGGTGGAAAGAAAGCTCGAAATGTAATTACTAAATATTTACAACGCCGGTTCAGTTTCCCCCGCCTCCCCCGAGCAGCTTTCAGGAATTAAACCCTTCCTGGTTTTTGCCTTACTTTATTCAACAGGCAAGCCAGTTTCCCTTCCGTCAAACGCTCCTTCTCCATCCTTCACCTCCTACTTTCCATCCTTAATCTCTGCTATAACTCACCACCATCACCTCCTCCCTTTCCGCTCCATCCCACTACGACCACGATTATTGTTATTTCTATTTTTTTAATCCTCTACGTTAAAATGGAAACAAAACAACAAAATCCATTATCTTCTTGAAGACATTTCTTTAATCATTGTGTATGTTACATTTTATGAACATTATTTACCCATAATTGTCTTTAAATTCATTTAATTAGTTTTATTGAATTAAAACTCTTTGAACTACTTATTACTGCCTTAACTAAGGTTAATTCATGTAAATAAAATATAAAACATAACTTAATACCTCGGTAAACATGAACAGCATCAGTAAATAGATTAATAGACACATTTGTTAATTTGTAATAAACTGCTAGTTGATTATCACTGCATTAACGTTACTAACTAATGTAAAGTGTGACCCAATAAATGCTGTCCACCTCAAGGTTTGTGTTTTTTTTCTGGATCAGGACCTTTTCCCGCTGCTGTGAGTATCATATTATTTATCATTTTGTGGCGGAGGCAGAAATCTTCAGATATCTCAAAACTTGCTACATACTATCATGTAAAACTAAAGCATGACCAGAGACCACTGGAGCTAGGTCATAAAATATGTTTTTTTTTTTTGTTTTGTACTTTGGGTGACCCGATCCTTTAAAGAAAACCAGAGCCGTCCACATCACCGCTTTACAACCACAATTCTGCTAACAACAAGCCATATAAAATCATCCCCTTCCATTCAAATACTCCTTTATCTGTTCTCCCCCACCCTGCCCCGTAACCCCCGTCTCACCCTGTAAACTCCTCACTTCCCCTTGAACGTGCATGCTGGTGGAGGTGGAGGTGGTGGCTGGGATCCTTCCTGCTTTGAAGCGCTCCAGTCAGCCGTGTTGCCTCTGACTGCCTCTCTCTGAGGGGCATGTAATGGCTTTAAGACGCCCTGGCTTCCTCCATAATGACTGCTTCCTCTGCTCTTGTCCTGTCCTGGCTGGCTGGATGTGTGGGTGGCTGGCTGGCCACCTGACAGGCTGACCAATGCTTAGCGCACATACAGAATTACTACAAAACTACACTGCTGTCTCTCAGAGTCCTGTGGCCTGTTATAGCCTCTTATAAGTCACCATATAATGATACTAATACTACTAATAAAAAAATAATAGAATGTCCTGTTGGATTAGTGGCTGATTACAACATTTCTTAACTTTTTCCCCTGTTACTTTTTTCTGTTTTTGTCACATATAATACTCTAGAAAAGACTTTGCATAGACTGGAAATACTGTAGGGTCGCTAACTGCAAGACTGCAACTAGATTCCTTTTGAGTTTTGTTTGTTTTTTCTTTAGATTTGAGTGAGTTTAAGCTTGATTTCCACATCAGAATCAGGTTGAATCGTCAGATCTGAGGACTTCCATGAATAAAATTCAGAGCCATATTCATTTGAGGTTTGGGCTCTTGACTCCAGAGAACAAAAGTAAAAAAATACTGAAAAATATGACTAGGTATTTAAATGCCCAAACAGTCCTGCCTGAGGGGGGCGCTAAAACTACTGTAATGGTTTAACTGCAGAGGAAGAAGAGTAAAACGGCGCCAAGAGTCCATACATCACTTCTCTGCAGAACGAACAACCAACAAACTGGATTCTTTGTCATGTTTCTGTTTAACTCTGACATCAGGTATTAAATTTACATTGGTTTGCTGCTTCCTGTTTGGTGCTGGACAGAACGCATCTATTGGTTGTTGACAATATTCACACGAATCTTACGATAATATCAAACAGGTCTGATTTTGTCGGAATGTCAAGACGTAAAGACTGACTCGAGACATCGCAGACTGTGTTTTACGACCACCTTAACAAAACAATCAAGATGATGGAGCAACTCATTGGAAATTTGTCCGCGACACTGAAATCGAAAAAGGTCATTTGACGTATGGTCGGCATAAATTGCACACGACCGGACTAGACAAGGGGTTCACAAACATTTTCAGCTTTATTTTTAGCACGCTAGTCTCCAACCACCAGATACAAGAAGCAAACAATTCAAATGCTAACACTGATGACAAGTAATGTTAGCTTGCTAGGTACTGCTGGTAACAGTAGTAATCAGCGGCTGAAAGACACAAGAAATAAACTCAAATGCTAACACTGACAAGTAATGCCTAGTAATGTTAGCTAGTTAGCAACACACTAGTCACCAACTAGCAGATACACCAAATAATTCCAACGCTAATTTACACAAAAGCTATTTCACTGGCGACGCAGCAACTCATTTTGGGTCCTGGCTCTTAATCCCAAATTTGGGAAAGGCAGGACTAAACACATCGACTGGTCAGTCGTACTTATTAACCATCTCAAAGGATGTTTGCTTTACTGCCTGACTTGTTGACTGAGTGGCTGGTTAAAAGCTGGCTCCTTAAGTAGCTGACTTATTGACTGTGGAATGAAGCAGGTGGTTCAAAATCTGAATAGGTTTTGCTTGCTCCGTGTTTGTGTGTATGTGTGTGTGTGTCGGTGGGCATGTTTTTTTTCCCATGGTTGAAGCCATTGAGCTTGTCTGCAGGCCCTCAGATTTCTTCTCTAATCTGGCATGTTTCACATTCCCAATTTCCTCCGCTGATGCATGACTCCTCCGCTCTGTGTTCAACCGGAGACTGCAGAGAGGAAAGTACAACTGTCTGTCTGATTGCATGCCTTCCTACTCTCTACTCTACTCTCTACAGCACAAATTTGCCTCAGAGTTACAATCTGGGCACGTCTGAAGATATCGACAGACACCTTGTACGACACCGTGTTTCCTTAGAAATGTTTAACCCTGTAATGCCAGTCGTATCGTATTTGCTGCATTAGATTCGGACGCTTCCGATTCATCAATGTGATCAATACCTTCCTGAAAAAAACATGCTGTGTGCAGTCTGGATGATGACCCGTGTGTAACAGGCCTTTGAATGCCATATTCAAAATGGCTGCCTTCATGTAGTGATTCGCAAGACTGTAGCATGGCAATCTTGGCTCATTTTGAAAACGTTACAGTAAGAATAACATTTATGTTGTCAATTCAATTTCAATATCAGTATTTACTGTATTGTGCAACTTGTAATTACTTGTGCGTGAAAATGTGTGTATATTGTCAATTATCTGCAAATCCCTCAGTTGTCATTGCTTTTCATGATGCAATCTACATTATGCTCACGATGACAAATACACTTTCTGACAAACAAACTAAGGATTGAAATGTTGTCTTAAGATATAGTTAGAGTGGAAATTGAAATATCTATATGCTTTTCATATATGCAATCTGCTCACATGTTTCCTATGGCTATGGCTGGCTAATCATTGTCTTTCTCATGTCGAAGTTCACTAAAACAATTCCTTGGCTATTATAATCCCATAATCTGTATTTTGACAAAAGGTCCAATAAACACTTGTTTCCAAAAAAATGTACAACATACATATTGCCCTGTATATTACAAAATACCAAAGAAAATAAGAAATTATTTGTTTGATAGTTATTTAATAATTTATTTGTAGTTTTGATTGTCTAAGTATATCATATATCAGTTATAGATTGCTACCAAAAAGGAAAAAGAAAAGAAAAAGGATAACTTGCCTTTTTGGGGGATATACTGTATGTATATGACATGGCATCATGTTTAATTTAATGTTGTAAGTTCTTCTTTGAACGCAGATATATTTCCACTCACTCTATAGACTGTATATAAAGATGGATTTCATGAGAACATTTCAAATTTGAAGCCAACATGTCTCCCCCTGGTGGCTGGCTGCAGTATAGGTCATAAATCCCGCCTCCTTCATGTTATTTTATCGGACTTTAAACTTAAAAGTACGCATCCAGTAAATTTTTCTCAAGGGTGATTTTAGTCTTTTTAGATAGGTTTCATGAACCTGATTTCTGGTAAAATCGTCATCGTCTCTGATCAATTTGTTTAAGTTATTTGATTGTTCTTGCGTCTCTACTGCGCAAACTCTGGCTCCGAACTGCGTCACACGAGCAGCACGGCATCTCGTGTGACCGCCAGATTTTGGCTTCATTTTTACTCAGTGGGAGGAAACGGCGTCACGGCAACCATCTTTATGTACGGTCTATGCTCTACGGGGAAAATATAGACGTGTGCACTGTCTATATTTACACCCCTGCCTTTTATCTCTAGGTTAGGTTTGTGGGATGTGGTTTGAAGTGTAAATGTTTTCCCGTGTTCCCTATGAGAGAGTCAATGTATGAACACTGTTTTTGTTTCGCTTTTGCTTAACTTATTTTGTGAGATGATATTGTAGCTTAGTGATCCAGTACAGATCAGTCCTGAATACTTAGATTTACCACTAAGATGAAAAAAAAGAACCCAGATGCACTTCGCTTATATAGTAATGCACTCATGTGTTATGGCACAATGGGAGTTAGAAAACACCCACATAATCACAAGTGTTCATGCACACACACACACACACACACACACACACACACACACACACACACACACGCACACACACACATGCACAGATCCACTTGATCATTAGGTAAACAAAGGCCAGCGGAAG
>JAPQRN010000007.1:7209636-7220969 GCA_037367275.1 Coranthus polyacanthus
GGGGAGCAGAGAAGGAGATACTTTGTGTGTGTTTGTACATCTGTGCATGTGTGTGTGTGTGTGTGGTGGGAGGTGACATGATTTTGCAATCTGCAGGTCTAGATGTCTAGATGGTCCATTTCCAAACAGCATTCACTTGCAATTTTTTGTCCCATATATGAACAAAGACCAGCACAGGATCCCCCAAACCAAACACACCAATATGCACACACACATCGTAATTCATGGTATTGTCACTTATTACATATTTTCTATATTTTGTTTGTACTCCATTCAACTATAGTCTTGAGTCACCAAATCCAAATTTAAAATCCCGAAATCTGGCTTTAGCATCCATTTTGCCTGAAACAGAACACTGTATCTGATTCTGCATGTCAGCATTTTTTTGCAACTCCACAGTTATTTTTACAACAGTATTGACATTTTTGATCCCCAAAGTGTCGCATATAATATGTTTAAAGAGATTTAGGGAAACATAATAACAGGGAGAGTGAGAGGGGTAGAAAGGGGTAAAAAAAAAAAAAAAAAAAAAAAAAAGAAAGCGGGGATTTTGTGTGCCTGTTTCGGGGGGTTGTTGGTGGTGAGAGGGGGTTCAGTTGAGTGCTACACCAGATGTGAAAATGACTTTTGCAATATGTCATCTAAACAGCAAACTGCGGGGGATTTACTTGAGCTAACTTGAAGCACATAAGTGGTGGAAAGTCAAAATTACAGTTAGCTTCTTGAAAATCTCAAACGGATTCCGAGACCAGCTGAGGGGAAACATCACGCAGCGCAGGAAACTGGCATCTGGTTTTCCCCCGTGGCCTCAGAGCATTAGTCTAACACATGCTACCTAAATGAAGATTTATGCGGAAAAGCTGCGGTTTGCCCCTTTAAGGGATATCTTGGGTCACATCTATGTGTGGTGATACAGCAGTACGAGTTCTGCCGCTTCTGAAACGCAGCAGATAAGAGGACAAACGTAAGATGGGTCGAGTCAGATTGTGTCGCTTGGAGGATGCACCTTATGATCCCTTTGTCTTTTGTTTTTTGCAACACAACCTCGCAAGCTACTGTTTTCACTTATATGAAGTGGTGGCAGTGTCCAACACACACACACACACACACACACACACACACACACACACACTAGGTCACATGTGCCAAATGGAACAAAGTCCCATCCAGCCTGAGGGCCACTGACACACTTTTACAGATTAAAATGACCCCTCTGTAACCCTCCGTCACTGTATTTCCCCCTTTTTTGCAGAATTTTGCTCAATCTCATGAGTAGCTTTTCTTTAAATGATTAAAGTTATTTTTTTTTGTCATGGATATTCATGTATCAGCGCCTGCATGTGTAAATACATTACCAGCATAACAGAAATACTTTGCCGCAACAAAAGCTGATGTGTGTTTACAGGCGTGCGTGTACGTGTGTGTGCGCGCGCGTGCGTGAGTGCTGGGTGTGACGACCTTATTCTCAACATTGTACGCTAACGCTGCGCATGAAGCAGAGCAGCAGGACACATTAGCTTTAATCCGAGCGTTCAAAATAAAAAAAATAACAAAGTGAATATGCGCAGGGAATGATTTGAGTGCACGTTTTAACCGTGTTTTTCCATTGTTTTTTCCATTGTGGTCTGCTGTCAGTGGAGCGGCAGGCTAAACCACAGCACAAATGATTATTTGCATGCACAGTTTTTGACCCAGCACCGGCTCTTCCTCCACGAATCCGGCCCTGCTATAATGTAGCTGATAATAAATGGTTTCTTCTACACCTGCTTGTGCTGAAGCTTCCTGTGTTGATGATATGATGTGGCCCGGTGGGGTGGAGATGACAATGTAGGTGTGGAGGAAGTCAAATGCAGGTGTTGGTGTGTGTGTGTGTGTGTGTGTGTGTGTGTGTGTGTGTGTGTGTGTGTGTGTGTGTGTGCGCACACGTTGTCCCAGGTGGGTGCTGACAGACCGGCAGGTAAACAGGCAGGTTGGTCTCTGATCTCACCTGTTGGAACAGACACAGCAACGCCTGCAGGGCTTCTGCAGCGGAAACAAGTTCTTTATGTGATGCTACAAGGCCAGGTCAGCTCTGCTTTTCTTCTCTTGACTGTTCTTATTCTCGCCTTTTCACTTCTGCCTTTCTTCATCTAATCATCTTACCTATTTCCCTTTGCCTTTCTTGCCATCTCTTCTTTGTCTTTTGTCTAATTTCTTACCCCTACATTTGCTTTTCGTCCTTCGTTTCTTTCCCCCTTCTCGTCTCCCAGGTGCACTTTGGTAAACACCCAGGAAAGAAGCGTGGAAGGGAAGCAGGAGGAGGCCATGAGGGGATGAGGAACGCCTGAGGGTAACAGCAGCACAGGTGGGCTGTGGGGTGGAGGGTGACGACAGTGTGTGTGTGTGTGTGACAACAGGATTTTGTGTGCGCTCCAGCCTCATAAGGAGGTGCTTTGGAGAGAAAGGAATGTTACACATCCAGATTATAACAGACCACCCCTATAAACTAGAAGGAAGTCAGTTTAACCTGTGAGTCAAACACACAGACACACACAGACACACACACACTGCAGCCTTCAAGCTTTTTCTCTGATACAAAGTGACAATCTGACTGCTCCATATATCACGTTACACCATCCAGAGGAAGTCTGCATTCGAATGATTTCCTGTTACTTATGTAATGTTTTCTTTCTATAAACAGTTTAAGGTCAAGCTGCTTTATTTGGTCTTCCCTGTCCTACTTGTGACAGCTATATATTCAGACACAGGATGGGGGACTTCAGGAAGTCCAAGTGTTGATGTGAAACAACTAAACGCCTGTAAATGTCCTCATACAAAGTATGAGTAACTTAGTCATTTTAGTAGGGTCTCACAACAAAGAAATCTGAATAAAAAGATTTTAAAGGCTACAGTAAACCTAAAAACTTTTATAATCCTCTCTTGTCATGGAACTCTAAGCCTAAGCTATGGTTAGAGTTTAGGGAAGAAGATGTGTAAGGTCATAAGGCATGTATTAGACTTCATCTGAAAGAGAACATCTTCTACTTTCTATATTTAACATGTGGCTTAAACACAACCTAAACTACATCAGTTTAAACATCAAACACGACCCTAACCCTAAAACAGGTCGTTGATAAGAGGTGTATATTTTTTTGTCCAAAACTGTTTACTTTTCTTCATAAATTAATTCACAAATTCATAATTAATGTCCCTGACGTAGAGCCAATGTGGGTGTCAGTGTTAAAATTGAAATCCAAGTTTGAAATTAATAAGAAAATGGTACAGTGTCTGAAGTCTTTGAAAGGCAGAAATAGATGTACAATCTGTGCACATTTTTGTATCTAGACAAGCGCAAGTGTTTTCCACATTCATTCCTTGGTCACAAATCAAGACATATGTCTGTAAACGGAGTGTGTTTATAATCAAAATCCCACTTATGTGCAAGATCGCCGCGATGACGATGCGTGTTATGTGCGTGTTTATGCGTGTCTGCTGGAAATCCGCTTAAAAAAACAGTAACGACACCAAAGCCAGGTATATTTAACAATATATATTTCCATTGTCAAGGTACATTCCATTTCGACATAAGCTTTCTTCACAAACAAAAAGTTGGCATCTAAATAAATACTATATAAAATAGAACTTCAAAATAAATATATCTATAAAGGGAACCTTTTATATGAGAGATTTTTTTCTTTTTGTTATATCTAAACAAAACAAAAGCACAGATCTCGTTTCTGAATCCCCAACATTGACATTGCAAAGGCAAAAATGGAATGGAGTAGCATCATCCAGCTGTATGAGACTTTTCCTCTTGTTTGGGTTGAAAATAATAATAATAAAATTTTAAAAAAAACAAAAAAAAAACAGAAAAGGGCATGGGCGTGTAAATTGTACATCAAACAGCATCGTAGCAAAAAAAAAAAAGAAGAAAAAAAAGAGAAAAGTTTTATCATTGAGTTGTCACTGTTGGCGATTATTCTTGAACAGGCTAGCGAGCACATGTATAAAGTATAAAGCTAATGTAAGCGAAGAACATTAAGGGAATAAAGAAGGAAAGTTTGCGGTTGAAAAAGAGGTTCACTGGTGGAAAAGATGGCACTTGAACACAGCTGAGGCGGGGGGGGAAGAAGAAGAAAACAAAGAGCGAGAGGAAACAGCGAGAAAGGGAGAGAAAGAGAGACAGACTTGTCTTTCTCTCCCGTCTCTGTGGTATGACAAGTTTATGCACAGCAGCTGTGTTTGTCAATCAAGGCCAGGGGTGTTTGTTGGACAATTTCTCAGCGAGGAAGGAGGGAAGGAGGGGTGGAAGAGAGGTAGAGAAAAAGAAGCACGAAAGAGAAAAAAAAAAAAAACAAAACAAAAAAACAAGCTAGAGAGCTGAGACACTGAGCGCTAACAGCAGGAAATGGGTTGATCCGGATAGGGTAGATTGTGTTCCCTGTGTGGATTCAATGAGTCCACAGTCTTTAGGACTCGGGGAAGAACCAGGGAATTAGCTTAGCCTCTCGACTGCTAATGAGCCATGGATAGCATAAACAGTAGGGCTTTTTTTTTTTTTTTTTTTTAAACCTTTTTTTTTCAGATGTTTTTTCTTTTTTTTTTTTCGTTTTATTGCCAGGCACACTTTTCTAAATCAAGTGCTTGTGATAGAAAGACCTGTCATTTTTGTTACCCCCTTCCCTAATCTTCCCCTCGCCACCTTCCCTCTTTTTACTTTTCCTCACAACTTCAAAATCATCTTATTCTTACCCTCAAAATATATATCTAATATATTCTCTATATATTTTGTACTGAATTGTAGTTATAATGTACCATGCAATCTTTCAAGGACATTTAAAAGTCTCTTCTAAAGAACACAAATGTTGTGAAACTATTTACAGCAAATAACATTTCACCTGCATAGCTCTATTTCTAAATATATTGTCAAAACATTTGTGATTTTTGCTCCCCCGCCTCCTCGTACTAGGCCTTTGCCTAGTCACACACAATCATTCTCAGTTTTGGCACCTTTCTCTCAGAATGAATTGCTAGGTTTTGAAAATATTGCCTCATACATTCAAGACTAAGGACAGTGTTTTTTTCTTTCCTTTTTGTTTTTCCTGTGTGATATCAGCTTTGTGCAACACGACGAATACAGGTATGAGCAGGTTAACGGAAGTTAAGGGTCCAAATGTGAAACGAGGGGTGTGTTATGGAGCAACAAAGACTGTATCCCTTTGTGCCAAACAGAAAAAGGCCATCTGTGTTAAAGGCCAGCGTGGCCTTAATGAACCAACTACCTTCAACTCTATTTGGCAAGAGTGCATAACGACTGTGATCACTCAGACAGCGAAAACATGCTACTGTACGCTAGCTTCCTTTGGCAAAGTCCTAGGAACTTCATGCAAGCCACAAAAATAGACTTTAAGAATAAAAGATAGACTATCTGACTAACGCAGCTATGCAGCATAATGATTAGACTTTTAATGAAGACACTCGCGTGTGTGTGTGTTTGTGTGTGTAGAGGGGGGTTGGGGTGTGTGGACTAAATGTAGTGCACGCCAACGTAATGTGAGATAGCTGAGGTGGTTAATACTGTGCTTTAGTACATCCTTTAAGGGGTTGCGTCTTCCTAAAAAGGTTGTGCAAGTGGCAGGTTGATTTTGACTAAGGCTGACAAGATACAAACACAACAACTTTGCTTTTCCTTTTCTCCTCCTCCTCCTCCTCCTCTGCCTCCTCCTCACTCTCACGCACTTGCTTCCCCTCTCCTGTAGAAAAAAAACATTATTTTCTGGCCATTTTGTCTCTTACTTAGCTTACTCGTTTTAAATTATTCACTATTGCCTTTTTGCCCCTAAATGTGTCTTTGCCGTCATGTGCAAAGAGGAAGTAGACTAGGCTCTTAGGCAGTTTTAAAATCAGCATGCTATAGGCCAAGTTCTATAGTGGATTACTGTAACAGTCCCTGAGAAGGTTGGGTGTACTTTTTATACATTTCTCTACGACACATCGACTTCTAGCACGATGGGTAACCATTAGACTAGAGCATGCAGGTCATGACATGCATTACCTCTGAGGTGATTGGTGAACAGCATTCAAAATCTTTAAGAAGGTCTGAATTTCGCCCCTAAAAACTTACGATAAAGTGATTATCTCGCTCTCGCCTGCAGCAAAACTGCTTACACACAGTGCAGAGTGAGAATTATGGGCAATTACAGTTATTCTAAAGTCTCAAAATGTTTGTTATTACAGCTCCTCCGTGGAGATAGAAACTTTGAGATAAAATGTTAGCAATACGAAGCTAGCATCTTTAAGCTATAAGAGGAAGAATGGCGACACTAAGTGATGGTGATCATCATAATAGTGGAGAGAGTGAGTGAGTAAAGTGGTGGTTTCACTCCTGCAGTGGCCTATCATAAAGCCGCAGTATAGGTAATCACTTGTTTTCATGTTTGTTCAGACAGAGGGACACCGGGCTGTGCTTTTGGGGGTGGGAGGGGAGGTGTACAGATATTTATCTCCGTAAATTAACTTCGGTGTTATCAGAGGATCAGCAACCAGCTTCTGGTTAGTTACCATTACAAAATTAGCTGACAAAATACAGAGCAGCAGAGAGGTACAATGACTTTGTGCCTTCAGCCATCTTTTGAAAAACACAAGTCCCACAATCTAGTCTCTTCTTCTAATGTCACTCCGACAGAAAAAAAAATCTCAAGAGGGCCTGTTAGTTATTCCTATTGGCCAACTCTCTCTGATCGGGCCTGTTCTCATCATCCACCCTTTTAAACATAGGTAAAGAAGCCATTTAAGTACCTTTGTTTTACAAGTCATCTTCCAGCAGATTAATGGGGTAGATTAAGGGATTTTGGATTGTCCTATCCATAGAGAACAAGCGAGTACTGTACGGTCTTGTCCATTTTATCAGCAAGGCCCTCAACAGCCACTTTGGTCCAGTATCATGACCCCTGCTGCTGCTTCTCTAGTGTCCCAACTTTAGCTTCCACACCTCCGTTTTTACACACATTCACGCCGCCCTGCGAGTTCTTGCAGCGACAGCCGGGCCTGCTTACATTGTCGTAACACTTCTGTCCCAGTTTGGCCAAGCCCATGGCCGGCAGGTAGCAGACCAGGCAGGGCAGGACAAAGGAAAGGGCAGCCATGAACGACCAGCGTGCGCAGCAGTTGGCCTGGGAGCACGAGCAGGGCTTGTCGGCGCAGGAGCCCTCGTCGTCCTCATCCTCGGTGCAGTGGTAGAAGATTCCTTTAACCAGGCACATGCAGGTGGCTGTATCCACCAGGCTCTGAGCAGAGCACAGGCACTCCTGGTTGCAGACCCAGCAAGAGGGTAGGGTTCGGGGGAGTGTACACTCCGTGCATCTGCACTTCCCGCAGTGCTCACAGAGAAGGAGGTGCTTCTTCTCGGCTGGGGAGGAAGGAATCAATGCCAACCCCTGCTGGCTGGTGGGTGGGCACGGACCTCCTGTAGTCATCTTTGGAGACTTGAGGTCCAGAGATTTAGAGGAGGAGGAGCAGGAGGAAGCGGAAGAAGAGGAGGTGAGGACTTTAGATTCAGAGGAAGTGAAGCAGCCAGGAGTTCGGGTGGTGATTGTGTTGACAGCACCCTGGTGGGGGTGCAGGTTCGGGTGGTGGTCCACTGTTGGGGTGGGTGCGGCGTGGTCCAGCAGCCTCTGATCAGACGACGTGCTGCTGCTGCTGCTGATAGAGCTGGGTCTCCCACTGAAGGAAATCCAAGGGTGGGTGGTGGTGTCTTGGTGAGGGTGGGGCTCGCACCTGCCCTGCTGATGGTGCTGCTGTTGGTGATTGTGATGATGGTTATGGTTCGCCCCCAGGAAGGCCTCCTGATTCTGGCCCAGCCAGGTGATTCTGCGGTTCACAGTCTTCTGGCTCGGGGGCTGCTGGGAGACGACGGCGGGGCTGTCTATGTAGTCGTTCTCCACATGCGATGACTTTATCTGGTCGATGGGGTAGATGGTGAGGGGGTGCTGCAGGCGGCCGTAAGGCACCCGACTATCCAGTAGGGGCTGAGAAATAAGGGAGGAGGACACTCCGGGAATGTGGTGGGGAACCCTGGACTCCATGTGTAGGCTGGTGCCTTGCACGTCTTCACTCTAAAGCAGCATCTAGCAATACTGCAGAGAAAGGGACAGAAGACATAGTTATTAGTTGTTGTTTATTGTTTCATTTGTTGATCCTTCACCCTTTAGTACACTTTTTAAAAAATCTTTTTATCTATTTTAAACCACAAAGAAAGCAAATAATTTGAAAGGCAAGCAACAAGGGAAACATTATCATAACACTGTCCTAAAAAGAACAATGTGTCTAGAGTTGTCTGCTGTATTTTGACTAACCGGGTTATCTATAAAAAAAACAGAGCGTGAGTACGAACAACCTGCTTTCATTTACATTTCTTGAACCGAACCATGACAGCCACGCTGAGACTGAAACCTTCAGCTTTTGTGGGATTATAAGAGAAATAAACACCCTTTGCATGCCCTCAACCTTGAATTTCTTAGAACAAACTCGGAATGATCAGGTTTTAAAATGCCCCATTTTCCCGTCTGTGGCGTGACTTCCTCCTGTTCATCTTACAATGTTTCCCTCATTAGGGAAACCTTTCTATATTATGATTTTAATAAACCAAACCAAATTCATTACCTACAGAGGTCATTTAATTCAAATTCAAGATGTCTGTGCCGCACATAAAACTGACAGTTATTACAAGTAACTTATCTCACTCAAGGGACTGATTCCAACCTATAAACCAAAGAATTGCAGACTTTGAAAGGAACCCCCCCTTTTTTCCAATTCAGTATCCCTGCAAAATCTCAATGTCGAGTAACCAAACGATTGTGATTTTTCGACTGAATACCAACAGGGCTTCAAACCTCCTCCATTCTAACTTTGACATTAGAACAATAGAAGTTGGGCTCTCATCGCCTCCCTTCCAAAGAGCAGGGAGCACCAGAGAGCAGGGCTTGCATGCAAAAGACCTGAAGATGCAAAACAAGGCAAAGCAAAGAGAGGAAAAGGTTGCCAGAAAAGGGACTTCGACAAAGACAAAAATGAATGCAAGGGCTAAAGGAAGTGAGGCTTTTGTACAGAATGACATAATAATGGGACAGTTATTAACTTAAATCGTCTAATATATTTTTTTTATACGATCTGCTATAATCTTTTCACAATAAGCTGGTTGTCTGAGCATATAAACAACAAATACTGAGCATTAGAGGTCGTTACAAAGCAGTTCATTAGAGAACGAGACCAGCCTCAGAATTTGTGAATGAAATGTAATGAACTGCAGGTTTTTTTTTGTGAATGAAAGCTGCTGGCTGCCCTTGGTGCTGCAAGCATGAATCAGTGGGCTCCCGTCATTATGAGCCTCAGTGAGAAAAAAAAAAAAAACAACAAAAAAACGGTTTCATCCATTTCATCAATGGGCGCTCGTCAGCAGGCAAAGACCTAACCCACTTCACCAAAAAACAAAAAGATAACTGAACGCAAACGGCGCAGCGCAACCCTTCATTTCCACTGACCCATATCTGCGGTGTTTAGTTTCCCTATTTGCAAAAAAAAAAAAAAAGCCGGCGACTCAAATGAAGACCTTATCGTGCGTTCCCCCACATTCATTTAAGTCACTCGGGAGTTTTCTATCCACATTAAACCGTAATTGACATAAAAAATAATAAAAAATAAATAAAAAACCCTGAGATTTCGCCACATATTAGCAGTGCACTAACCCACTGGATTTCAAATATGTGCCAACGCGCTGTTTTGCTCGCGTTTGAGTCCCACTTTGCTCAGATTTGCAAAATCTCGGTTGAGAAACCTGTTGCGACACTGCTGGCACCGAGACAAGCGCTTGTGATCGTCAAATCTCGACCATTATGAGCTCCAAGCCGGAACTGTGAGTGTGCGTGAGCGTGTGTGTGTGTGTGTGGGCGCGCGTGTTTGTGTATGTGTGTGTGTACGTGTGCGCGCTCGCGTCCCTCCCTTCAATATGTGAATGGACTGAGTCATAAAAAACCGGAGGCGGCCGCTCGGCATACTCAAATAGCATGTTTATATAGATATTGTAACCGCGTATTCAACGCCTCACGGTTAATATCTGCAAATGGACAAAAGTACAAGCTTGATAAAGTAAATGGTACACTGTGTGCCGCCACACGGACGGCTGTGGTGTAGTTTTAATCGGCAGCAGTTAAGTGCGTAGTTTGATGTTTAAACCTGGACGTTGTCGTCGGCGGCGGCCAAGAAAGGCTGATTTGAGACACATTTTCGCACTGCATTTCAAAGACATGTCGGATTATTGTGAACCCCCCCCCCCCAAAAAAAAACAACAACAACAAAAAAAAAAATCGCAGACCTAATAGTAAAACACCTGACACAACCGACGTGGTGTGCCAACCGGGCGGTCGCTGCAGAAGCGAGGACTAAGACACGCAACCCCGACATATAAAATGTATACGGGCTGTAGTTTGGACAGATTGAAATAAAGCTCCAGTCCGCTGCCTTTAATTACGACAGTTGCCTGGGAAGAAGGAGAAGAAAAAAAACTCCGGGCTTTGCGGCAGTTGAGATCTGCTATCAGCGCTATTTCGCTGTAAAACCGTATAAAACACGACACCGTCCTCCTCGTTTCCCCCACCACCACCACCACCACCACACACCACCACCAACCACTGCGCCCTCAACCTTGCTTTCGGAGCGAAATCGGTAGTTAAATATTGACTCTTTAAAAGCAAACACGGGTCGGAAACAGCTTGTTGCAAAATAAAGAGTTTACAAGAGCGTCTTCGTGCCTGCGATCCGGCGGACTGAGAGCGATAGCCGAGCGGATAAAGACGCTGGAGTCGTCGCTTCGTGCAGCCGCACACTCCGCAAGTTAACAACATTCAACGACGAGAAAACACACACGGCAAAAAAAAAAAAAATTATAAAATACCAACAAAAAAAAAAATGACCGCGACCACTTACCGTTTTTTTTTAGGGTAAAACTGTCATCTCTTCGTTGCGTACCACGTTTGCGCGCAGGCTATAGTCCAATCCAAGAGAGTGAATAGCTCCCAAAATGTAGTGCGAAATAAGTCCAAGTGTTAAGGAAATAATGTGAGCAAGGTAGGCGAGGGGAGTGCGGGTCTCCTGCACTATTCTCCGCTCTCTGGTGCGTAAAAGGCGACTGCGGTTGTGGACGCAGAGCTTTGGATATGATGTTGCAACCACCAAGGGGGAGGGAAGTGAGTTTTTATGAATGGGAGGGTAGAGGAAAGGAAAAAGGACGGCACTTGCACAGATGCCTCGGCGTGTTTTTTTTTTTTTTTTTTTTTTTTTTTTTTTTTTTTTTTTTTTGT
>JAPQRN010000007.1:7229078-7242834 GCA_037367275.1 Coranthus polyacanthus
AACCTAACACACATGTTTTTTGGTGGTGGGGGAAACCAGAGTACCCAGAGGAAACATGGACCAAACTCCACATCCCCCTCCCCTCCTTCAAACCAGGAGCTTTTAACCAGTCAAAGGTTAACAGTCGCCCCATTATCCGTTTGCACGTATCACCACGGCAACCACTACACCTCCAAATTTGGACTATTGTTTCTTAGACAGAGAGAGAAAGGGAACAAGAACATTTAATTCAGTCGCACTGGGATGCATTATCTGTCTATGAACCATTAGTCTGCTGCGGGTGAAGACAATACTGAATAAAACTTAAAATGAAACAAAAGCTTGATGAAAAAAAAAAAAAAATCTAGTTGCTAAATCTAAAATACTCATCGATACGTTTAAGGTGACTTTATTGTACTTTATGCATATTCATTTCCTTTTTCAGTATAACGTTGCCTTGTTATATTATGGCTATGATATTGGTTTGAAGTGTGCATATGTGTGCATTTGTTTTTGAATTCTTTACTGTCGTTTATAGCATGTAGTGAGTGGTAACTAAGTACACATACATAGTTGCTGTACTTAGAGTTTTCAGGTATGTGTACTTTACTTGAATATTTATTTTTCCGACAGCGTTTTACATTTCCTCCCACCACTGTAACGCAGATATCTGTACCTTCTTACTCTTCACGTTTTCAAACTATTGCTTTAGTTTTAGTTTAATTACTATTTTTTATTTTGCATCGTTGCATGCCTTCACAACATGAAGTTCAATCTTCATGGCTGGAAACAATAGCAACACAGAAGTGATGATCCCTTGGCGCATCCGTCGGAAACGCAACAAGAGGAGAGCAGTGTATCAAGACGTACCAATTGATTTTGTGACTCAGTGCTTAGTGCTCAGATTTAATGTTTACATAAAAATGAACAAAATGAGTGCAATCTGAGTTCTTCCTCAACGAGGCAAAAACAACGTAAAAGACGCACGTAAAGAGACAAAGACAGTGTGACAGGGCAAAACAGGCATTAAGGGGAGAGAAGAGAAAAGGCATCATAGTACATTTTTGAGTTGAAAAAAACACACACATTTTAAAATGATCAGTAATCGACGTACTTTCAAACGGACTCTGATCGCAGCGTTGCCCACAGCAATCTCAACACGACCTTTTGCGCTTCCCTACTTTTACATATCACTCCTTAAAGCTTTCTTTAAAAGAAATAATTCAATGCAAATCTGTTAGTGAGCCTTTATATTGCGACACCATGGTTTTATCTTCTGTGGGCTGTTGTTTGTTTCAGCGGAAAAGGCGGATTGTAAAAGAAAGCTACCTTCATAACAGGTTTTTCTTCATTTTCCTCCCGTTTTCTGTCTCACACACACCACATATGCATGAAGACACTTACTGTAGATACATGCACAGATTTCTGTCTGCAGCTGCGTGGCTCGCAGGCATGGCCTACATGAAGTGCTTCTTGAATTGTAGATTTCGTATTGGTGTGATCATCCAGGCATACATGCACGGAAGGGAAGGACTAGATTTCTCTCTAGAGTCTTCCCTCCCAGCCTTCCTTCCTGCCACATTTGCTGGCTACTGCTGTGAGCTTAGGATGATAATGGACAGCCCCATCTGCTTCCAGAGCAGTTTGATATTTCGTGTTTAAATCCTGTTATTTATTTATTTTCATCACAAACAAAACCATTTTCTCGCTTTGACTCTTCCTTCTTCCTTCATTTTTATTCTTACTGAGGTGTCCAGTCTTTTATCCCCCTATTATGGCACGTTTAGATCAACAATAACTCAAGTAAAGTCAAGAGAGTCTCTACTCGCGGATTTGCCTTAAGGGGCTTTTACAATCTCCCCCTAAAAAAAAAAAACATTAACAGAAATAATCCGCTGACACCCTGCATCACTGTATCTCTGATTAGAAAGTCAAAAGCCTCAGGTCTGGCTATTGATCACTAATCTATTGGTGTTTGTCAGGCTTGAATTTCCTGACTTCTCCCAAGAGACAATAAAAGAGAAAAGATGGTGATTACTCAGATCTTCATGTGTCTTTGTGAGTGTGTGTGTGTGAGTATAGCGTGTTAGGTGACAACGTTTCAATGCAAATCAGGGCTGTGGCTCTACAGAGTGCTCACTTCACACATTAAAAGCTTCCTGTTGCCGGTATAAGCCATCGTTTGCTTTCGTTCCTCCCCTGACGCTTCACAATACGCATCTCTTTGCCAATAAACTGCTGCGTGGCGCTGCGACGGGCCTGCCTGAAGATTTCAAATGTGTTTTGGCCTTCAAAGTGTGTTTCACACCAGGTTCTCTGTGCTGACATGTTTCCTTACAGACATGATGTAAGATCCTGAGGAGAAAGGAGAAGTGAAGATAATACAATAAAGGCCTCATGGTTATGTGGATGCTTGTAAAAATGAGTCCGACGCATAAGAGATAATGCAGGTTTATATATTCAACACATTTAAAAGGATGTATTAGTCGATAACTCAGTTTCAAGTCAGATGGAACGGATGCATTCATTAAAAACACCTAAATACACTGCAACAAAAAATAGTCATTTAAAAGTAATCACTCTCAGGTCCCAAAGTTTTTCTTCATGAATCATTTCAACTATGAATGGAGGTGAGTAAAACGGCATTCAGACTTTCAAAAATCAACTGCAAAACACTTGAAACCCCACAGAAAATTCCACCGAGACTTCTGTCCCTTTGCTGGTGCGCTGCCTTAGCTTACCTCCTGTAAATATTTGTGTTGTTGAGCAACATTAAGCTTTTCTACTCGACCATAGCTGCAAACGTTGCATTTCTGTTGCATTCAAGGAGCGTGCCTGTTTCAACATATCACAACGACTCTGCTTGGCCATGATGATGACATGCTACCTCTTCGTGCAGCAAAATATTTGTTAGTCAAATTTACAAAAGGATGTTGATGCAAAGGCGGATTAAAGTAAGTTTCCAACCGGAGATATTCAAACAGTGGCATATTATTTGAACGGCAATTATGTATTTATGTGTATTTTTTGCTGCTTAACTTCAGAAGTACAGTTGCACGGTGTCTCTTTGTCCATGATTAACTGTCAGTGAAATATAAAGCTACAAAAAAGGCCAAGAAACATTTCACCAACACCTTTCTCTCTGTGATTTTTCCTTTAAGGGTAGGCGTGGAGCCAGTAGAAACAGAATTAACAAGCAAATGTAATGATGTGCTATAACCTACAGGAACACTCCGACTGAGTAAGCTGAGAGCGGCATTGTAGAAAACTCTATAGTTTGCCTACAGTAAGGAGCGGAGCTCGACCACGAGGCCAGGTAGCTTCAACTACTCAAATATTGACTTCCTTCCTCGCTGCCCGCCTGGTCAGGAGGTGTGTTTGTGTGCTTTGGAGTCAGGAGAGGTGTGTGGTAAAAGAGGTAGGAAGAGGGGCGGGGGTGCATGTACGTGTGGTTGTGCGAGTCTGTGTGTCCACATCCATCAAAATAAAGAGTTTGATGACTTTGGCCTGGCCTTATTGCACCATAATAGGACACATTAGACCTAATTCACTTAGAGCCATTAGAGAGTTCAGAAATTCCTGTAAAGGAATAACAACACAGAGGCTCTGCTGCCTGAGGAATTTCAACAGGTTGTTTGGTAACAGGACGCGACTAGTTCTAATCAAATTGATGCTTATATTTAGTATCTATGACTAGTCTAATGTGAATGACTTTATATTTCCTTTTAGTTCTTAATAAATCCTACTAAAATGGTGTTTTAAATTAACACCAGGTTTTTATATCTGAAGATTATCTTATGGATCTCCAACAGCCTACTATCTTCAGTAGTGTAGTGTAACGAAGTACTTTGACTCAAATATTGTACTCAAGTATATATTTGAGGTCCTTGAACTTCATTCTTCTACTCCACTACATCTCAGAGACAGATATTTTTTTAACACTAATTTGTCTACGTTTTAGATTAGAGTTTCTAATCCTGTATCTCCCAGTGTGTGATTTTGAATTTTGGAGATAAACTAAAAAACGAAGGATTAAGATGAAAAAAGCCGTTCCTTCTTAAGCCGAATAAACTCTTTAGAAAAAAAACAAACAAAAACCCTCTTGGATAAGCTGGAAAATGCGTTGTCGCAAAGCTGAGCTCGTGAAAAGTTGACTTTTTTTTTTAGAGATACGTGGTTCAGAGACAACGCATAATGATCTGACAGAATACGATGCATCGCTTTGAACGACACAGCGGTATATAAAGTAGTTCAAATGACCTTAAACATGTACAGCCGTAAAATGCAGCATACACGTGAATGAGGCAATAAAATGAATCCAAAAACATCATATATAATAGTAAAACACTGAGAGGGACCATTTTACTGCACAAGGACTACTTGTACATTCACATAAATATATTTTCTATGATTTATCAGTGTATATATACAGGAAATAGTCAAACTTCATCACCAGAACTAAAATACTGGTACTATTACCTCAAAATTGGGCAGGTTTATTAACTCTTACACCATGTTATTCCACTTGAGTCTTCAAGCTTCGCATGAACATTTGACATTTTGAAAGGAAAAATGTGACCAATAATTTGACATGGTTCTACAGAAGGAAATGGGTTTTGTGGTTCCAGAGAGTTACACCCATTGTGAGAAAAGGCCCGGTCCCTTTGTAGCAGTACATCCAGGTCAGCAGCGAGCCTAAAGAGTGTAGTAGTATTATTATTATTTTTTTTTTCTGGGCAGCCATCCTCGAGAAACACGGCCTCGCCTACTGTGGGTTGATCACACGTAAGACAACATCAAGTCACCATTTACGATTTAATGTGGAATAGTTCTAGCAGATCGCTATTGGGAAAACGCTGCCTGAACGAGTGCCTGCTGCCGTGTTATTTATTCAGAAGTGGGGCGGAAACAATGCTTGATTTGGTGAAACAAACATAGGAACTTGTTAACTGCACAGAAATAAACTAAATGTGAAACTACACTCTACAAACTATTTTAGTTTGTCTCAGGGACACTTGAGGGTCCTTACTTTGGAAATCCGTGACCTCGAGGTCAGGTGGACTATATTTCCACTCGATGACCTACACTTAGTGTCCATGTTGACAAGCATCTGCCCTGCTGAAGTGCTCTCGAGCGAGACCCTGAATCCTTGTCAGCTGCAGGGGCACTGCTCTGTCACTGACCCTGACCTCTGAACTTCCTGGGCAGGGGGAAAAGTGATGAAAGAATTTCTCTGTGGGGATCAATAAAACTATCTCATTAAAATGCTGTGATACATATTAAGGGTGGGTGGTCCTAACCAGCAAGCCTTAAACCCTTGGCCATTACTTAGAGCTGTGGTGCTCTAATGAACTCAGAGACCCGGGGCTGGATCTGAAACAAGCAGCGTTCATAAAAATTAGAAATGAGATTTGTAAGACTATACTTTTCTTTGAGCTGTTTAAAGCATACCTACTGTGTTTACATCTCGATGTTTCTGATGCTTTCACAAGGGCTTTGTTGTTTGTCTCGTGTTGTTTAAGAAATCACAGCTGACTGCTGGCCTTCAACCCCTGTCGTAATGTTTATTTTAGGCAGTTCCATGAAGTGTTTGCATTTTTGTTGTTACCTGCTGCTATTAACTACCCCTTACACGGCCCTACAGCTTTCTACCACAACTTGAAGAACACCCATAATTTTGCAGATAAACTGATTGTTTCTTCAAGAGTCTGAAACGCTTTTGATCAGATTCTCTTTTAGCTCGTTAGCTCCCAGATTCTGTATTATTCTTCTATGATCTAAGGGCTTCTGGTCAGCAATAAAAAAAAAAAAAATCAGACACATTTTTCAAGATTAGAAGTCAAGGCTTCTGTGTTTATTGGGTAAAAAAAATCCTGAAAAACAGCTTAGTTTTGACTTCATGGCTTCAGTTTGAGCTGGAGGAACCCCGCCGGGCGAGGGGAGGAAAGGAGAACTCCGGTGGAAGTTGACCTCCGACCTTTCTTCAGAGGAGTGACAGGACCCCAACTGCACTCTGACCTCCTGGGATCAACCAATCGCTGAAGCGTGACCTGCCATCGGAGGGGGGGGGGCGTGGCCACGAAGGCCCTCACTTCTCTACTCCACCTCTCACATTCTGGGCATTCCAAGTGTCGCTGCGAGCACATATCATCCAGGAACCCCAGGGATCTGTTCTATACTTGTGATGTCCTTTATCAACGTATTGCGTTCCCTAGCTCCTTTTGTCTTCCCTTAACTATCGCAACTAAATGTCAAACCCTGATCCTCACTCTAAACTGAACCTAAATCTTCAGTCTTGACCTTCAAACAACCCTTTGAAAATCCAGCGCAGAGAGCGAACCAACGTAAATGTCCCCACTTACCGAAAACATCACCGACCCCAAAGTCTCAAATTCAAGTCAAAACCCACAAACTTAACAAGAACACACATACATTATGCACACGTTCCATAAGTCGGCATTTCTACAGACTTCGCCTGACAGAATTACACACAGTTCATAACACTGTGATGTTAAGCAAGGTTTTTCGCAGCGGCAGCCCCAAGTGTTATTGGTAAACAAATAAGCATGTTGTGTGTGGTATGTCCAAATCCACAAAGAAACATATTTAAGATGGTACATACTGTACTTGGGAGGTATATCACTATTACCTCTCTCCTCTCTGTAAGAGCAAGATGTTCAAATCATGCATATTTTTTGTTTTTTTTTAGCAAAAAACCTAAAATAATAAGTCAATAATAATTATCAAATGATTATCTGCTTCAGATAACAGCGATTCTTTCAAATTTACCAAAGAACCAGTTATCCATGGACACGTGGAACCAGATTTCCCGACATTTACAAGCATGCTACCTGACTTCATCACTGCGGAAATACACTACGCGAAACCTGAACTCATACAAGACTTGAAGTTTGGTTGTGCTTTTTCCACATTAACCATGCTGTTTACAGCTTGGTTACAACCTACTTCACGACACTTTGTGTTTATTTTACGCCTGAGCTAACGCTAGTTAGCCTACCTGCAGCAACTAGTGACATGGCTGAAACATTAGTGATAGTGCTGTTTTCCCAACTCTGGCAAAGACAAATGTCAAGGTCATTCTTCAAACAATAGCCTGTATCATTAGAAAGGCAACAAGCTGCACTTTGTCTGCACTTTGTGTCCTGCCTGGAAACATTACACAATCATTTTTACGAGCAGTTAAACATTTATAGTATGTTAGCTAAGCTAGGTGTCTGATTCCTGAAGAACATTAGTTACTCTATGCACTTGGCTGTTACCTATGGGCTTTACTGCTACAAAATGGTGCTGTTTGAAGCAGCGATTACATTGAAATTAATATTTCAAGGTATTAAAATATACAAATATTTCACAATCACACAAGCCTTTTTCCATTCTGGAGAAAATAAAGAAATACTGCAAAGTAACAGATCTAGTAGTAATATGACAGGGTCTTCAAGGAGTGAATATTTCAGTGAATGCAGACAAATGAAACATAATACAAGCAGAGTGCTGAAGTGAACCTTGAGCTAGTTGATGTTGGTCAAGTTATCAAATCTGCTAAAACAGAATTTTAGTTGCTGCTCACCAGCGGAGCCTGTTCAGCATATTTAACTCCGTAATCATTCCTCATAAAGTTTCAGCTGCTTCACATGAATGCCTCTGATTAGATTTTCAAACATCAGCTGTGTTAAAGAGCTGCATGAAGACTATGGATTATAAAGCTTACCTTGGCCGGCATCGAGAGCTATTTGAAGCCAGATCACAAAACCAGATCGGGACCACAGAGGCCTTGAGGATACATTTTCACATTTGTAGAGAAAAGCAAAAAAAAAAAAAGAGTTTTTCTTGAACGTTTCTCTTAGTGTCAGAATAAGTTGCATACATGCAGATAGCCCACACATGCTGTTTTTACTTATATCCTATTTTCTCTTTGATGTACCCTTTTACCATTTGTGGGGACAGGGATCATTAACATTTCATCTAAATTTGAAAGTTGCTGTCTGTCTGTGTGCTTAGTTTGGCACATTCATGACTTTTAATGTGAGTGATGTGTGTGTTTTGCGGCTGCCTGGTAAGAAGCGTTGCCCCGTATTGGTTGTTCTTTGCTATTTATGTATTTGTGCATATGACTACTTGCGCACTACCCTCGATAGACCTACTACTCTGTGTGTGTTTTAGCACACTAATGTGTGTCTTTTTTGCCCTCTATGTGTGGTTCGGCTTAGAGTGGTTCAGTCCGCATCCCATCCTGTGGTGCTGGCTAACATCAGTCTCAACATACACACACCACACGCACACACAGTCTCGACACTGACCCAGACAGAACCAGACCAGGCTACACACTAATTACATGCCTAGAATTAGACATAATATCAGCCAGCCGGTTGGCTATGGAAAACAGGGATGAACAGCCAAGTTAGGGATGTGTGTTTATGTGCGTGTGTGTGTGATTTCTGTATGGATGTTAGCGAATGTCCCTTTCTTTGCTTGTACATTTATTTCCTTGTGTGTCAGGGGTCAAATATGTGAAGCACAAATGGCAGAAAAAAGAGGAGAGGAACATGAGAAGAAGAGTAGCTATGCTTTAGGGCACAGCCAATGAGGATCCTAGTAAACAATAAATACATAAATTAAAAAAAGGAGGAAGATGTGCAGTATTTAACATATTTCTCTGCAGCCTTCAGAGACACGTTGATCTTGAGTGGTCCAGTATAAACTCTCTTCATGCAAGGATGTGGATTTGCAAAGGGACATGTTTCTATCAATATTTTACTAAACTCGTATCTTATCTATCAGATAGCAAAGCCTGTTGCAGGACTATGCTCGTAGTCGTAGAACTAGAGTTACATCCATTAACAACTATTTTCATCTGTTGCATGTATTATTGTGCTTGTCCATATCAACCAAAGACTGTATATAAACATCGATACCGTGGTAACCCTCCATAAAGTGTAGCATATTAACCTCTGTGCATCGTTTTAATCAGTCATTTTATTACACAGGAAACTGCGAAATCAAGTAAAGTTGCTGTAGGACAGGTCGAGGGAGAAGCAGCTGCACCTTCAGGACTTCAGGTTTTGAGACCAAACCTACGCTCTTGTCTTCATACAGTGTAGATCATTCGATGACACGGTTACAGAATAATATGGAGCATCTTTTCTTACCCGTACCCACTTACAGCCTACATTTATATAGACTGCGGTAAGTACGATGCATATAATGTTTCTAGATTGCCAGTGACATAATCCAAAGGAAAGATTTTTTTTTGTATTTTATTGTAAACACACCCAGCTCCCAAGAAGAATTGTTTCCTTCAGTGTCGAGTAGACTATAATACCTGCGGAGAGGGGAGTCTCCATGCGGAACTGTCGTGGCAGGAAAATGTGGTAAGGATTTGGAAAGCCTCTCCTCAACCCCACAAGGAACAAAACTGTGTTTTTAGACCAACGGCAGTATTTTAAAGACATGGTGCACCTGTTAATTTAATGCTAAAATGGAAAAAAATAGGAATAGAAAAAATAAACTCAAAACGCAGACTTCCCAGTTTCTGGAATGATTTGCATACTGCACTTACGACTGTTTTCTTTTTGAATTTTACAGATTTTATACAAAATATTACATTATTATATATATTTTTTAATACATATACAAAAGACTCTTCGCATTACAGAGATACTCATCCTTTTGTACTGATAATACTGATATTTTTAATCCCCTGCCAATAATCTGGTCAAAAAAAGTGTATCAATGTAGTGTGTTCAAATGTACTGTCTTGGTGTCATTCTGTCACTTCTGAATAAACCAGTCTTTCAACCTCTGCACAGTTATTTTTAATCGCTGGAGATACCGAATGCTTCCATTACTTAACATTTGTTTATCTCGTAAAAGTCACCGACACGTGACAGTAATGCCAAAAGTACCCTGATATGACACAATCGTAGCTTGTTCATTTAAATAAATGCAAATTACTTTTCAACCTCGGAAACAATTCTCTTGGTCGCAAACCGCGTTACATGGTGACATTTAAACTTTTTTGTATATTCGGTGATCTAATTAAATTCTGACAAGTACAGAGGCTACCTTAAAATGTAAAACAAAAAACAAAAGATAAGTTAGTTATGGTGAACTGTAAAGCAGAGTCTTTCTTGAACACATTGTGGTTGCAATGATTCTCAAGATTGTCATCACGGAAATAAAACAGAATAAAATCTACGTGGGAAAGAAATGGGATCTCTAAAAATCTTTTAAAGTGAAATTTAGAAGCCGTCTTGTCTCCGAGCCAGATAACACAACACATGTTGCCTATTTATAGGCTTTTCTTTGCTTTTTACATATTGGCAAAAAATGTAAACAAATGTAAAAGGCGGTGAGTGAAAAATGGTGAGAAATAATCACTCCATCATGTGAAAAAGGCATGAATAGAGACTAAAAACACTGCTTGAGAGTTACTGGCGCTCCAGACGTAGAGATGGCTGCAGCATCAGCAGTATCCAACTTCAGCTCGCAGACACGCCGATGACAAGCCTGAATTAAGCCTTCAGAGGAGGAAAGAACGGAGGACGACTGGAGAGGGAAAGGAGCACGGGAGAGGAGGAACGACGGGAAAAAAAGGAGGTCAGCGAGAGGAGAGGACGAGAGGACGGAAGCGGGGGAGAGGAGAGCAGGGCAGACGAGAAGACAGGCGAGAGGATCAAAGGAAAAGGAGGAAGGTGGCCAGAGGAAGACGAGGAGGAGGTAGATGAGAGGAGTAAAACGATCGGGTGGGAAGAGATGAGGGAAGGAGAGGAGAAGGACGGGAGGAGAGGAGACAGGGAGGGATGGATGTGAGACGACAACTGCAGCGACTTCCTGTGAGCCATCAGTCTGGAGGGTCAGCTGTGAACTGGTCACGTACAAAGACAGACATACTAGGCTTTTTATTAGTATAAATAAAGTAATAAGGCACGCTCAGTCCTCTATAAGAAGGGCTGTCTGTCAGTCCAGTTGGTCCGTTCCCTCGTAACAGTTTAAATTTGGCAGAAACGTTCACTTGGACTCAAGGATGAAGTGATTAGATTTTGGTGGTCAAAAGGTCAAAGGTTGAGATGGCTGTGACCTCATAAACCGTGTTTTGAGCCATTCCTCAAGAATATGATGCAAAGACAGTGGATGCATTTGATCAGTTAATTAAAAAAATCTCTTCTTAAAACATTTTCTTTTAGGACTTATCCTAGTTTTACTTTTTTTGTCTTGTAATGATTTAAATGTATTGAATCAGATTGAGTTTTTACATCTCATTTCATCACTCAGATGCAGTTTGATGTTTTGTTTTTACATAGTTTTTTGATCTTTTGACACACAGTCTTGTAATTCTGTGCTGGACGGAACAAATGTCCAGATTGACTAAAACTAAAAAAAAGTGCTCTGCAAATGAAGCCTACTATCATTTCTATTCACATATTGTACAAAGCTGCAGTGTCCCACTCATCTCTTGATCTTATTAAAACAAAATAAATTTGTTGAGTGAAATTATGAAGAAACTTAAGGGTAATTGTGTAAGATGTAGGGTTACTCGGGAGGATGTAATTACAGAAATGGAATATAATATTCATAATTATGTTCTCATTAGGTACAATCACGAAAAAATAAGAATCGTTGTGTTTTTGTTACCTTAGAATGAGAGCAGAATGAGCGGGTTGTTCACCAGTCCACCGTGTCGCACCGGCATGTTTCTACAGTAGCTCCAAACTGACTTCCTCTTCTTCTTTTTTTCTGTTTTAATGCGGGTGGCACTCAACATTCAACATTCAGGTCCATAACTATCCTCGACTATGGTTGAGGGCGCGCCAGAGTTAATATCCCCTTAACTGAAAAAGCCCAGAAAAGACAAAATAAACACGGACTCTAAGGAGGGTATTTAGTTAGTTGTGCAGGTACGTTGATATGAAACAAATCTTTGGTTTAGAAATATTGAGATTTTACAGTTTGCAGAAACGTACAACGGCAGCTGCGTTGACTGTTGTCTCTCGGCTGCACAACATAAAAATGACTGAATGATTCGACACTTTATTAACAGGTCAAGGTCGGACAAATATAGCCCCCTGCGCGTGTTCCTTTGTCCACGCTCGTGTGCATGTGAGTATGGTATAGTGTGTGTGATTCGCAAACCTCTGATTAATATAACAAGATCTCCTCCTGAGTTGAGAGGATGTGGCATAAGCGAGATGCTCTGACTCACCCGCTCTTTTGTTGTGATGGATGATGAGGTGGTCAATTTCCAAACTATGGCCCAGTCAATACAGGATATGAATCAGGATCCAATTCAATATGAAAAGAAAATAAACAGCGGCTGTTCGCAACGGTCTATTTTTACATGATACGATTCGAACTAAAATGAATCATTTCAGCTTTAAGAGCTGAGTCAGCGGTAGTAATTACATCCTGACAATCAGCTTCAACCATTGTAGTCTACAAATAATATTTTGCCGCTTCACTTCAGCTGTATTATTTTATTTATATCCATTTAAGTAAGCTTGTCCGCTTCCCTGGAAAAAAATGAAAGAAAAAAAAAAAAGAAAAGAAAATCCATTCTTTCAACAGGTAACTGAAAACACAGGCTTAGGTTTCCACAGAAAAAGGCAAAAGGGTCTTAGTCATGCACTTTTGAAAAAGACATCTATTCATAAAAACATGGTAAAGCAAACTGAATAAATAGCTGAACAGGAAAGTATTTGCTAAATTTGTCCAAATGTTCTAAACTTAAAAAGGGAAAAAATTGTCGCGATGTTATTCCTAATAAATTAAAAATGTAGCTATGTGTTGGTAACCTGCAGCGCGTATATGCAAATGTTCCAGTTAGGTTACAGCAGGAAGTAAACCTGTCAGATCTCATGCCTCAACACGACTTCCTCTTTATTCTCCCTGGTGTCTTATACGCATGCAAACAAAGCCAACCGACTGCAACCTTTCTATTACACTTTGTATCAAGTAAAATTGTAAATAAATGCAATATGTAACTTCTGAGGAATCCCAGATTTTTGGGCAAAACCACATAACTTTCTATCGCAGAGGAATAGACTTTAAAGTTGCAACATTTCTACATTAAAATATCTGAAAAGGACTAGGCCTTGTGTACTTACACTATATGAAATGTATCCAACACTGTTCAAAACGTTAAAAATTTGAAATAAGTCTCATTTAATTTTTTTGTTTAACTGAATGATGAATCTAAAAGTCTATTTTTTGTTCTGAAAAGGTTAAGTATTGCATAACTGACCTGGAAATGTGACATTTCAGTTTGGGCCTCACCGTTCGTCTTAGCTCCTTCTTCACCCCTCCCTTCATCACCACACCTTCATTTCCTTAATTGATCCCCACATCCTGCATATCAGTCAGATTAGCCTCAGATTAGCCAGGTAAACACAGCAAAGTGAGTGTGTGTGTGTGTGTGTGTTATCCAGAGGGGGAAGTGGAGTCTTTGATCAGCCTAATGAGCTGCCAGTCCACCCTCCAGGGCCTGCGGGTTGGCTGGGGGTGCATGGACACCTGAAACAACATGGAGTCTACGCATACATAGCCTCCAGTGGTCACACACACACACACACACACACACCCGTCAATGCAGCACACCCGCATCCTGCCACCATTATTCTGTGACTGCCACCTCCTACCACCCCCTGCTAGTCGACTCTATCCATGTGTCAGTCGCACCCTCACTTCGCCTTCAATCTCCTCCACAGCTCCCACCCGACTAACAGTAGCCTAACCTTTCACAGTGTTCACACCACCCACCCAC
>JAPQRN010000007.1:7242844-7256144 GCA_037367275.1 Coranthus polyacanthus
CTATTCTGTCACAAGCTCACTCTACCACCTTCTCTCCTCACTCACCATCCCCTTTTATCATTCTCTTCCGTAAAGGTTCACGATGGAAGATGTGCGCATGCTAACGTGAACTTTGTGCTGGAGTGTGTTTTTTTTTTTTTTTTGACATTACCGAACTCCACTTCTAGGCAAAATGGCTGTCTATATAGCCTCTATATTATGACTTGTGTACTTTCCAAGGGGCAAGGAACTTGGCTCCAAAATGAAGCCAATGCGGGAGTAACTTAAAGTTGTAATGCCGCTGGGTGCCACTGGGGCTCCGATAGACTTACACTGAACTTCTCTCTAAAAATACTAAGTCAGTCATTTTTTTTTTCCACGACTCACTCCGGTCTCATCTGTGCGATTTGGAGCCTCTAACGACTGATCTGATGGTCCATCTTTAAATGTTTCTTCCATTGGTCAGATCTCAGGGCTGATAGAAGGCTTTGACGTTTGCTTTACAGGTTGGTATATGACAGCTCGTTCGTCTACCTTAAACATTGTTTAAGGTGAACTTGAAACACACACACGCATGGGTGAGCGTTTCTTATTATTATTGATTTTACGGTGTCTACACACACCTACGGTCACGCGTCCTTTTACCACTTCCTTCCTGTCCTACACCAACCTCATCCACGTTAAATGTAACCAAGTGTCCCTTCACACGTCTCACCTCCAGTGTCGCCTGTCAGTTCCACCCGAGGCCTAACGTGGAAATCTTTGCTCTGCTGTTGCTCGTGTTTTGCTGATTTTTTTTATTTGCTCTGCTTTTTTCATCATCAGACACAGAGATAAAGTTGAACAAACGCTTCAGAGCCAGCGACTCTTTTTAATTAACACTTTGAAAGAAACCAAGTAAATTGTCTGTTTCTTCTAATATCCATTCATGTAGCATTCCTCTAAAAAAATCTAAAAATAACTAGGACTGTGTCATATATTTTGTTGACACGTGTATTTAAATTTATCATGTTTCCTACAATGTCCAAATTCATCATCAGTAATGCTCATTAGAATGAAATGACAATAAGTGGATATACGTCACGTCATGTAATGTGAGTAAAACTTTAATACGTTACCTTGTCTGTAAACATGAATTCTGTCTAGATTTTCATCGGCAGCGGTGTTAAAAACAACGACTCTCATGATCCTGCGCTACTTCACAGCATTATCCACAACTACATTTTTTTTTTTTTTTTTGATTGACAGGCCCCATAGCGGAAAGCAGAAAAATACATACTCTGAGTAATAAGTACTAACTAAACCCTGAATTAACCCATTCATTATGAAACATGTCACCTGACAGGACACACTTTGAGTAATTTTCAGTCATGGTGTCACCTGATCAGCTCCGCTAACTTTGGAGATACTTGATTTTAGAGCAAGTTCGAGAGACAAGACAGCATTTTTTTTCTCAATCTTGCTGCAAGTCGGTATGCAAACATATCCGTTAATGTTATCAATTACATACCTGACAGCTATTGATGAAGACAGCAGGAACATCCGCACGTTCTTGTTTAAAGTTTGAACAGCGTGAATTGTTTTCACTCTGCCTCGTCAATTCTCTTGTCTTTGAAAATATGTTGGCCTGCCGGCGCACGTTGGAAAGAGATATACGAGAAAGTTATTGGGTCTGGGGTACCTGAGACTGAAACATCAACATGGAGCTGCAGTTGTAGATCACTATGTTTTATGTTTTGGGAAGTTTCGTAAGTGCACATATGCTGTGCTTGTAGAGGCCAGTGTGAAAACCATGCAACAAGCCTAATGGCCTTTTACCAACACAGGAATTTATTTAGTAACCACTCCATTAAGCAGGGCACTTTACTTGACTTTTACTGCAGAAATTTAGCTCCGGGTATGGTTCCCTGGGTTACAGGTAGGTGCTCCAAAAGTCACTGCTGCTGAGGTAAAAACCTTTAAACGGAAGAAACTGAGAGTGTCCGAACACTGCCAAAGTGGAGTTTGCAGCGCTTAATATTGCAAGAGTTCAGACTGCAAGAAAACGCAGGTCAGGAGCCGCTGTGTTGTACGGGAATATGGAAGATTTGGAAGTGGATTTTTCACCACGCAATTATATTTAGTGCAAGTTATCTGTAGAAAACAAAGAAAAAGAAGAAAAAAAACTTCACTTTGAGAAGAGAAAATCGAGTCAAGTAGAAGTATTTTCAAAAAATGTTTCCCCCCTGATTTCGGCTCCTGCAGCTCAGAACTCTGATAGCTATTAGGATGTGAATACAAACCTAAATGTCCCGAAGAGTCTAAATATTGCCCTGTATGATCCATTAAATGTCCAGTTTGCTGAATATTCACAGGAGGAACTTTCTGTTCCTCGTTCCAAAGTTTGACTTCCGGAGACATTCTGGTGGAAAAAAAACCAAAAAACCCTGAACCTGTCCCGCAGTTATTTGTACCTCCTCAAGAAGGTTTACAGCTTCTCTCGCACACACGTATCACACCTCGTTACCCCCGCTGACCCTTCAACCCTGATGTGTGTCAGTCAATGTGGTGACAGTCAGGGATGGTGCTGCTGATACAAGGGCACTCAAGCGATAAGCATTTGTCTTTGCCCTCCTGCTTTTTTCTGTCCTGCCTCTATTCCTCTGTGGCCTTTGTAGCCTCTTACTATGTGACCCACTGACCCATGACTTGATTGGTCTCTGACAGCCATCAAAGCACTTTCCTATTTCATGTCAACAATGGCAGCTACAGGACTATATATTACTTGGATGTATAAAAAAAATTACTTTAAACTGAGGAAGTTCAAAACAAAGAGCAGCTGGGAATTCGGATCTCACATGTGCTCCACTGCTGTCTGAAGGTATAACCTAGAATCTAAAATTGGCCTTTTTTAACTATATGATCTTTTCCTTGCGTTTGTTATGTTAGATGGCTGAGACCTTTCTTAACCCCATTATAACTCAAAATTACAGGCCTATAATGATCAGGAGGAGAAGCCTAATATTAAAGTTAAAAACTCTTGAGTCTTCTGTCCAGTGATTCCAATGGCTTCCTCAAATAAAGCCACGTCTCCTCAGCATCCTTTGCTTTACTCACTGTTTTGTCTGGAAAGTTGTCTCACAATAACCGAGAAGCTCACATTTTCTCATCCTACATCTCTGCAAAATCTGCATGATTTCAAAAGCTCCTTACCGCAGCTGCCTTTGTGTTATATTTAGCTCTCTGTGTAACAACACTCTTAGATGTTTGCCGCTGACACGTAAAAACCGGAAAAAAAAAAAAAAGTTTCCAGCGTGAAGGAAATGGAAGCAAAACAGTGATACATGATGTCTGTGGCCAGATTTGATTGAATATGGGGTCACGCACTTTTCAAATGTTGTAAGATAAAAAGCTTTTCAAGGTTTGTGGTTAAAACTTAAAGGTCACGATGCAAGACATACGTGATTTGACTCATCGTTTTAACCAGAACGAATGCAGCGCTTAGATGCACACGATAAAATGAAGCTTTTGTTCTGAATCATTACAAAGGAAACATTAATTTTTGTAAAAATAGTTTTCACCCCCCCCACACACCCCCCACCATCTGAATTACTGCTTGTCTGACACAGACACTTCTGCTATTTCGTGTCTCAGGATGTTTTCACGGGGTGGGGGGGTGATTTACATCCTCTTTAGACCCTCTTATTGAGAAGATACACACACACACAAAACCACACACACACACACTACACAGACCAAAGAGCGGAAGACATCCTCAGCAAGAAAACAGGTTGATGATCAAACTGGTTTAACAGAGGCCTTATGATGTTTGTATAGAGATCTTGTCCTAGAAATCTGTTTCACATACTCAGCCCTTGACAGTGTTTCCGCTGAACTCGATGCGAGGGTGATGGATATTTCAGAAGTTTGTGGGTCCTGTCACACAAATATGCAGTGTCTTTAAAAACTGGTTTCCTGGCACAGGATTAAGAAAGGGTTCAAAAGCAATATTTCCCGTAATAGCAAAACATTATACTTTGAAGGCGCACCTTCACATGCCATGAGCAGTAAACTTACGCGTTTTGGTTTTCCAGGAATGCATTACTGTCAGTGGTATTTATTCCAGCTGCTAAGGTTAGTGATTAATGTGTTAACTCAATTATTTTAATTCCAATGTCATGCATTATACTTATACTAATACAAATTAACTTGTAGCCCATATGTTTTGATAAAAAAAACTTAAAGACAATAATAATAAACACTACACATTAAGCCTGACTTTTTATATACTCTTAAATATGACTTCACATGGCTCTAAACCTCTGGATAAACATGTAACACTTTAATTCCCACTGGAAGTCGACTGATATAGGCTTTTCAATGGCTGATGTGCATTATCAGAGCGCAGGGTGGCCGTTGACTGAAATATAATGTTGATATTGTGTTGTAGTAATAATAAATAAGACAAAATAGCTTATTATAATATAATTTATTAAAGGTAGAATATGTAACGTGTACCCATGCCCATGCGCTTACAGGCAGTTAATGTTGGAGTCTGTTTTATGCTGAGTACATACTGAGTTATACGAGTTGATGTTAGCCGACTCCATTTCAAAGCTAACAGCATCATGGATGTAGGTGCTCACTTTTTAAGGCACGTTACAATCCGTTCACACATTGGAAGTAAAACAACGGATAATTACAACGGGTAAATTCCCTCTTATATGTCACATATTGCACCTTTAACACTATCATGTCATCTGATTAATTGGCCCGACCGACTAACCGTTCTTTTGCTGGTTCCCACTTTAATTCATCTGGGGCCGCAATGGAAGAAAATGTCTTGAAAATGCCTTTCTTGCTTGTTTAAAGTTAGATCTATGGTGCAATACAGCAGCTAACTAGTTTGAAGGGTCTAACGAGTATATTTCAGATAGAAACATGAGTCGGTGTATCCTCTTTATGTCTTAACTCGATATACTGGCAACCCTCTCCATCTTACCAAGTCACTAAAACTAGGCTTGTTCCACTGCAAAGAGACATGGAAAGTGCCCTCTAATGACAGAAGTCTGAACTCAGTTGCTGTGTAACATTGCCAGCTATTGATTTCTTAGATGTACTGTATAAGTGCCGGGGAGATTGTGTGGTGTGAACGTTCAGCTTCAAACGTGTGTCTGTATGTACAGTATGTCTGTATTGACATGTATTCCTGCTCTCAAATAGCCTCTCTGTGCATTACCTCTTTCTACCCCTGTTGTTCTCCAGCTCAGGTGAAAGGGATCCTGGGAACAGCCAGGTTCCACCTTCCCAAAAGCCTCTCAGTGCTCATGACTTACAATGGAACAAAGATTGTCTCAGTGTTGGGATGCTTATGAGAAATCCAACCCTGACTGTAATGGCCAGTTTGACAACAGGGAGCTAACAGGAGAATAGAGGACGGGCTGCATCGTATAAGCATGGGAGATAACGTTTTTACACCCAAACATCATACGAGAATAAAAAGTCTGTAACCCACTCCGCGGACGAGACAAACGTAGGAAAAAAAACAAAAACACATCTAATATCAGAAATCAAGTAAATCAAGCGAGAACAGATGGTAAGAATGAACAGGACCCATGGGTGAAAAAAAAAACAGGTGACGAAAGACAGAGTGTGCATTATTCACAGGGTGTGACACCACAACAGAGCCTCCAATGGTAAACATGTGTGGTGCTTTGGGGCCTAGTGGCTGTCTCAACTTTACTACGGGGTTAGTTATGCTTGTCCAGTGTTTCTCTACCCAACAACTTACACGGCAAAGTAGCTGAATGTTTTAGCCAATTAATAACACATCAAATACTTCATTTACAAGCTGTGATGCCATTATTGATTTTGTACCTGGAGTTATAACTAATCGCTTTATATTGTGTTATACATATTCCATTACATATTCAGGAGCTTGAGGGAACGTGTGAGTTTCGGAAAAGTAATATATGTATGTTTTTTATTGTAATCATGTCAACAAGGTCGTCTGTTCTGATGAAGTACTTATTTTAATCCCATCCGTTATCCTCCGCTTATTGGGGTCCGAGTCGCCGGGGCAGCAGCCTAAAGAAGGATGCCCGGACCTCACTCTCCGTGGCCTCCTCCTTCAGGCATTCCCAGGAGAGCCGAGAATTATAATCCATCCGGCGTGTCCCGGGTCTGCCCCAGGGTCTCCTCCCGGTTGGACATGCCCGAAACACTTCACCAGGGAGGCGTCCAGGAGGCATCTAACCAGATGCCCGGACCACCTCAACTGGGTTGTTTCGATGTGGAGGAGCAGCGGCTGTAATCTGAGCTCCTCCTGGACGGTTGAACTCCTCGCCCTATCTCTGAGGGAGAGCCCCACACTTTGTTTTAGCTCTGTGCCAAGGATGGAGAAACGTCTGGCTGAACTCTCTGCCGCATTTGTATTTCTTTAAATTTGTTTTAGTGGAATATATGTGTATGGGGCATTAAAATGATTCATACCCCACAGTAGAAAATGTCACAAAGAACCAAGTAGGCCCGTCTTATCGCGCGATCCAAATCTTCATCAAAACGTGCCATTTTCGGTGTGTAGGTGTTAGCTTTGTTGTTGTTTCAAATAGTGCGGGGGGACTTTGAAAATGGTAATGTAGATAGCAGAAGGTGAGGAGGATACAGAAATAGTCAGATAGCAGCAGGTTTATTCCAACAGACCCCTTCCTATGAGTCAGACTAACCCCATCCAGGACCTTTCCCTAAACCTAAAAATAACCAAACCTTAATTAAGGAAATGAGTTGGTCGTATCAGAGGCTGGTGACATGTGACTGTTAGGTTGGAGGACATGCTACTTCCTTGAACATCTGGTATAACGGATATTTTAGATCTGCAGAAAGATGTTGCATTCAAGTTATGTTGTTGGAATTTCAGGGGATAAACAGCAAGCAAAATGAATACTGTGAGAAGGATAAGCATTGGTCAGCCTTTACCCAAAGCTCCCAACATTTCCAAACAAAACCAAATATGTGACTGCATGTAAAATGAAACAATCTTGTAGCTTGCATGAAGAGCTGAGGAAAGCTGGCAGAGAATGTACAGTATGATTGAAAAATGTTTCCATACAACACTGAAGTAACATACACAAATGTAGACTCAATATTTCCTGTCTTAGGTCATCTTAAAATCTCTGCAAGTTGAATTATATGTATATGGAAAATATATTAATGGAAAAAAAGTGTGCAGTAAAATAATGTGCACCCATTTATGAACACCACCGGTACAGTTTTTAACCTCCAGCCTTTAAAAAAATCTATAAAATCTTGGCTTGTCAAGATGCATTTGTCCCTTTTCCTAATGCTTGAATGTCTGCCAACCAAGATCTCAATTTACCAATTGTAATCGGGCTGACTATTCCAGCTAAAAACGAACAATAGCCATGTTACCGTAGAGCATGTTAAGGTCTTCCACGATGTCTCCCTGTCTGTCTTTTTTATCAGTCTCTCCGTCCGTCTGCGTGGGTGTGGTCATGCCTGTCTGAAGTTTCGGAGGCTCTGAGCGGAGCATTGTACAAAGTGACAACCCCATCAAAGAGAGCGGGCCTGCATAAAAGAACGTTTTATGACTCTGCCCTTCAAAAGAACAGTTTGAGGAGTTCAAAGCACACACACAGGGACAGGCAGGCTGTGGATGGAAAGTTCAGCGCAAAACCAAAAGTGAGACAGAGGATGGAAGAGAGAGAGAGAGAGAGAGAGAGAGGACGAGTGAGAGAAAAAACATAAAAGGCGAGGAGAGGAAAACCCTCAAAAGCCATTTGATATCTCTCATGAAAGAACGGCACTAACCTGCCTCACTTTGCATTTCCAGCCCAACGTTAAATCTTCAACATGAGGTTGTCATTCCCTCCACGGCGGATGCACATCAATCCCAGGCCGTGGTGTTTGATCAATCTCACCAGTTTACACGTGCGCTTTTAAGGCACACACCTTTCAGCCACATGCCAGGGATTTCTTCAGAAGACAGGAAATGTCATTTTGTGATTTACAGTCAAGTATTGACAAATGGCTAAAAGGGGAACAATGGTCAGCGTTGATGCATTGCCCTTCTGAATACTCGTCTGCTTTTGTGCAAAGATTTAAAACCTCGTCTGAATGGTGTGACGCGAAGGCAGACACCTACTGTGTTTTTAATTAATGGCTGCAAATCAAAGCTTTCAAGTAACATTTTCTTTAGAAAAATGCTTTCACTGCAGCAAAAAAATCCCCAAACGCAGTCCTTTGACAAAGACAAAATGTGATGCTATAAAATATAAATTGATGTGTCTGTGTCGAGCCACTGAGTAGAGCAGTAGAGTCGCATCTGACAGAATCTTAACAGCAATCGGTAATTACAGTTGTCATGTATTTATCCTCCCTATCTGTCTGAAAACACCTATGGGTGTCCAAAATCTCCCATCACAGGGTGGATTTCCTACAACTATCCAAAGAAGACGGATCGAATTCTAGTTTTGAATCAGACCACTTTAATATACAATATGCTGGAATTTTTCGAATTTTTATCCAGTGACACCAAAAAACTATTGTGCACTGTGACACCTGTGGCCGCAACGTGATCTGCAGTCAGCTTGAGCTTGTGCTCTTATGTGAAGTTCGTGTTGGTTTCTTGAGCTCACGGTACCCAGTGTTGCACACTCTTGTCACTGCAGAGTAGCGCAAGAGAGGCATATGAGGCACCCGGGGGTGAGCGGAAACATCGCATCTCTGGTTTTTCCAGAAAAATCCAATCTGCGACCTCTAACTCGGTCTACACGGATGTAGGCAACCGAAAAAGTCTGGGGATGTGTCATTTTTTAAGGTACGTTGTGTGTGCATTCTCATTTCTTCACATTGTTACACATTACACTACTTGTAAGTCATTATGTTATTATTATGTATTAGCATTTTAGAAGACATATAAGAACATAAGAAACTCATTGGCAAAATAAAGTAATAGATTTCCCACATTAGTGGAAAGTGTAAAACATATCACAACAGATGGATGGTTTACAACACAGCCATAAAAAGCATCCTGAAACCAGGAAAAGGCATTCAGTGACTTAGGTCAAAGCACCACCCTGAACTTTGTGCTTCCCCTTCTCTCTTCTTTTTCAGTTTTTTTTTTTTTAGAAACCTATTTTTTTTTAACGTGCACTCGAGTGGTGAAAGATGCCATATAATGCAGTGGTAATTACCGAATCTATCCAGGAGAAACTGTAGAAAGCGAAACCAATCAACAGAATGAACCGAAGACAGACAGAGAGATTGGAGACAGACGGCAGGTAATGGCTCATTCATTATTCATTATAGAAGAAAATGTTGCCTTCCTTATTGAATCACAATGTTAAACGCAGATGGTCCCTTTTCCCAGATGACTATAATAGTGACTACAGTGCCATAATGAACTAATGACACAGTTAATAATGATTTGCAAATATTAAGTCAAACACCGCGGAATAAACATCAATGAATGTGAAATGAAAGTGTTGCAAGGGCTCAAAAATGGTCATCTAACATTGATGCAGCCTTAAAAATACATAGTTTTGAGTGTTCGCTTATGTTTGTGCGTGCAACTTATTCACTTGTATTGTAATTTTTCAGATGTTAGGACCTGCTAAACCTTTAAATGAAGTCCATAAAGGTCAGAAGACATTTACGCAGGCAGTGGATGTGTTTTTAAATTTAGCCTCGTGTGTTCTTGGGTGTGTTGCGGCGATTAAGGATGGTGGGATGGGGCTTTGGCGTTGAAGGTGGCAACCCTACCCTCATCTCCCAAACTAATCCCCCCTATAACAAAGGCCTGCCTCTCTGCTCTGCTGGACTCTGAGCTCTGCCGGACTCTGCCTCGGCCTCCAGGCCCAAAAACCTGCTGTTTACAATTTCCCTATTCCTGCTTTAAATGTTGCTCCATTCTGAGAGAGAAAAGGGTGGGGTGGCGGGGAGAGAGAGAGAGGCAGAGAGGCCACAAAGGTGCCGTTTTGTCCGGCGGGAACAAGGGAGCTATTACACGAGAGATGGAGGGAGGGAGGGAGGGAGGGAGGAAGGAAGGAAGGAAGGGAGATTCAAGAAGGGGGGAGTGGGGGGTGGGGTGGGGGTGGAAGAGCAGGAGGAGGAGAAGGCCCCGTCGGGGATTAGCCGGCCAGCTGCTCCCTCAGGGACCAGACACGAGAGGTTCTGCAGGAAGAGCAACTCTGGAGAGCAGTGAGGAAGAGACAGGAAGAATAACTGAAGAAGGACACACACAAAGAAGCAGAGGGCGAGTAACAGAAGTACAAACAAAAGAAATGGGGCAAAAATGAGGAGAGAAGAAATAACAGTAAAAAAGGAATGCATCGGAGGATAAAACCCTTAGAAAAGCCCACCTGTATAAACATTAAACGTTTAAAACATACATTCAAAACATTTCGGCATTAAAATATCTAAAAACAGTTCAGCTTTCTGTTATATGTGTTTGTTGACTTGCGTACTTGCACCAGAGGTTTCCGACAAATTCAGCTCAAATACAGAGAACTCATTTTATTCAGCGTTATGGCCTGTTCGAGTAGCGTCACGTGCCCTTTACAAGAAAACACAGTAAACACCTGACGAAACATCGAAGACTGTTATTGGTGTATATCATATCATGTGGTGTCACAGACTTTTACAGTAACACAGCAGTATTTTGACCACTATGCATCATTTTTTTTTCATAATTCGCATGCCATTTTGCAACAGAAAGGAAGAAGAGGACATACATTCAGAGCTGGTGTTGAAACATGGTGGACGGAACGATGACTGTCTGATTCTAAGGCTCGTTGCAAGGTAATGAAAACGCAGTGGTTCTTATTTTCAGGTGATTATACGCTAATGAAATGATGTTATATTTCTGCAATTAGATCTAAATCTTACACACTAAACCTGAATGCAGATGCAGTGCAAAGTGTGGAGTTTGAGGTCACTTGACTCACATAAGTGCGACATTTATTCTCCTTTTAGCTCTGTTTTCCTCTCCACTGTATAGCGTTAGCTAACATAACTTGAAAGGAAATAACGTGTCAAATGAAAATATGGTGTAAACAGTAAGGTATGAGACTTTCAAGTACGGATGTAATTTTTTTAGAGATTCTCCATAATGCTGTTACTCAATTTAAATCATTAGTGGATGGAAATAATACACACTGACTCCTAGTTTCTTTTGTATCTCAGTGAATGAGTGTCATTGCGATTTTTTTTTAGAGAAATGCATAAGTTAGCACCAGTATCTCTGAATAGTCGGCAATGATAAATTCACCTTGTATGAGGTGTAAATATGATACAGCTGGAATTACACCTCCGCTGTTATGAAATGTGTTGTGTCTCACACATCGTGCTTCTTCGAAATTAAGGCCGTGTTTCACACTAAACCCCATTCATTCCAGACTCCAAAGTTACTGGATAAATAAAAATGAAATAAAGTTGAGAGATTACTTGAAGTTTAAGAAAGTAATCTATCTGGGATGACTTGGGCAGAAGTCGAGTTTACAGAAGAGGAAACGTATTATTCGCATTGCGTTTGGTGTCGTAGATTCACGTTGTGTCATTTCATTCCAATGAAATATCCACAGTTAATGTTAAGTGTTAACATTAACGTTAGTAAAGGGGATATGAGGACGCTGACAGGTGACCAGACGTAACGGGCCAAATTAAAGATCTCTGAATTGGAGCATTCTTGTACTCAAGTCAACAAAATATTAACATAGGCCTACATGTTTCTAGACATTTAATAGTGGAAATGTTACGTACTATAGCTTTAAAAAGTTTTTGCAACTGCAGAAGAGGCCTTTCTTGTGTAAGTGATTCCTCAGTCCAGGTCGGTGAGGATGTACAGGTACTGGACCTTGTCACGCCAAGATTCATTTGCTGTTGACGTTTGGTCTGACACATCACCAGTAAAAATGGAGCATGACTTGCCAGAAAAAAAAAATATGAGCATTTAACTAGCCCATTTGTAAGAGCTTTATGGCTTAACATGTTGCTTAAAGTTAAGTCCTGTTGGCTGTTTTTCATTTTCGTCTGGAAAGCCACCTGCTAGCTCAGAGATCTCCAATTTACAAGAGTCAAAGTCTGCATCAGCACTGGTGAGTAACTGCCAACTCATCTTTCAAAAATCTGAACTATCCCTTTAAACTATTTTCGCACCAGATATTCAGTCTCATTAGAGTCTTTACATATATTGTACATAGCAGAAAAATGCTTCCCTGCGGACTGCAGAGACGGTTTGGATGTGGTCGTGGTTTACAGCCCACAGAAGCTGTACATCTCTTTACAATGAGACAGGATTTATATTTCCATCAGTCTGATGAGACAGCAGGCAGCGCAGACATACTGCCATCCATGAGGCATGAGACATGACCCCATATAACAGGAAATATTAACACAGCCCACGTAGCGTGGTCAAAAAACTGATTGAAATTTCAAAAACCTCTCAAGAGAAACTCACAGGGAGCGTGCCAGAGAGAAAGAGGATGCAGAGAGAGTTTTTCCTTCCTTCCTTCTCCTTTGCCTTTCTGTCTTTCTTTCTCCATATGGCAGCCATTTGTCTGGAGGAGGTCTGTCAGACATAAATAATAGGTTATGAAAAAAAAAGGAGGGAGGGGGACGCTAGCTTTCTTCCTGAGGGACGGGATCTCCAGAGGCCTGGTGTCCTTCACGGGGAAGCAGGGAGAAAGCAATGCAGAGGGAGAAAGAAAGAGATGGATTGAAGGAGAGATTGAAGGAGAAAGAGGGAGGGAGGGAAAGTTAACTGCTAGCAAGTAAAGTGGTCAGTCTGTTGTCTGGAGAAACATAGGGCAGGGGCAGCAGCAGAATACAAGAGAGGCCTTCATGTTAATTTTGGTTTTGATGCAACTTTCTCCGTGAACTCGGTGACACCACTAAAACAAGATGAAGTTTGATAAATTGACATCTGGAAGAGCAGGGAGCGACGACGAAAGAGAGAGTGAAGGAAAGACGGGAGAGAGGTGGGGGATGTTTTGTGAAAGGGAGATGGAGCGCAAGGCAAAGAACATTAAGGCCTTCTCAAGTTTGTGTGTGCTGATTTTCATCTGAAACCAATTAGTTCCAAACCACGAAGACAACACCAAGCCTAGTTTTTAAAAACATCCTCTCTCTCTCTTCCCATCTCCCCCTCCTCTCTCTCTCTCTCTCTCTCTCTCTCTCTGTCCATTCATGTGTCAGACTCTGCAGCTCTCTGCTCGGGTCTAGACTCTCCCGTGTATGCATGCATTCAAGTGTGTGTGTGTGTGTGTGTGTGTGTGTGTGTTTGTGTGTGTGCATGTGCACTTAAAGGCATCGTGATTAACATTCG